>JAAAKL020000865.1:0-35515 GCA_010016065.2 Carybdea cf. marsupialis auct. non (Linnaeus, 1758) | reverse complement strand
GTATGTTTCAGTGATGCCTCCTGAGACTTCCAGCAGCCCCACTACCAGTAATTTGTTTATGTTTTGAGGCTGATTTGATAATCACAGCAAGGTGATCTTATTTCAAAAAGAGATTGCAGAACTCATGGGCTCCTCAGATTGGGCCCACAGAAGAACAATAAATGAAGGGGTTTGAGACTATAGCCTGCTCTAATTCTCCAGAATGAGACGTTCTTTCATATAACTAAATTCTTTAAACTATCTCTCTCCTCAAGTGGTATGTCACTGCTTACAAAGTAACTCCTTAGTCCAATACTAATCAATTAAGCATCCTGAACAAGGGGAAAAGTTATGTTTTCCCACCAACTTAGAAAATTCTGCTCTGTTTTAACAAGCAAGTAAGTTTAATCATGGTCTGAAAAGGATGTTCATGAGGTTGGTTATAGCTTGGGCTTTTAACATATCATTGAATCCTTTTCACAGATCACTCTTTTGCAGCCAAGACAAAAGCCATAAGAGTTTGGCACATCCACTCCCACACATAAAAAATTAGCATTTTGCAATATCACTTTATGTCGTAGTGCAACTTTTTGTGTACTATAAGGGGGTATTTATAACAGGGTTGCACTGAGAGGGAGGGGGGGTAAGCATAGATGTGAAATTGTGTAAAAATTCCAATCTTATTATCCTTGTCCAGATTTATCTAAGAAGAAACCGTTTCTTTTATAGTAAATGCCATACATAGGTGCAGTGGCATAGCAAGGGGCATATCAGAGGGGTACCAGTGGGCAATGTCAGGAAAATGCTAATTAAGTACTCTGCATGATGAATTTTTAAAGATTTCTGAGACAGGATCCCCAATAGCCTCACAAAATAATGACTTGCATTCTCGACACAACACTGTCAGAAAGTTTTGGATCATTATCTTCATCATGCATGCATTTAGAGTCCGTTGGACCTTTTCCAGGGTGTTGGACTGTCTTCTGGCATCATGTAATACTGCAAAGGTCTACGAGCAATATATCCAAACAATAATCCAACTTGGGATTCTGTAAACTCCCACATAGTATCTACATGTGCTTTTGTATTATATAATATTTTTATATAATTTTTAAGCTTATAAAACTTCTACAACTGCTTTATTTGCCAATAAACATTTAGGAGGGGGTCTACTGATGTGAAATGTCTTACAAAACCACCAGTAAGAATGGTCATGAACAGGCTTGACAGCTCAACATATTAATCAGCTGATCAGATATGACTGTCCACAATAGAGTTAAAAGTGAGAGGGAATCTGTGGTTTCTTTTCTTTTTGGTTCTTTCAGAGGCCTTGATGCCTCCAAGCAATGGAAAAAGAAAAATGGCATTATTGTGAAGGTGGCTCCTTTGCCACTTTTCTACTCAGAGTCCCCATTCCCAACATTTGCCAAATGTGATACTACCCATGCTTTTAACACTGAGATGTCAAGGATCACTATATCTCCTCTTTCATTCTTGACTGCATTTCATAACAGGCAAGGAGTTCAATGCTTCCTCTAATAAATAATTTATGTTCAGGATAACTGTTACACGAAACCCACGATTGGTAGCTCTCATTTAAACTGATCAAACGATTCTATTAAAACACCAATTGAATGATGTTGATCACATCATGTTTACAATAATGACAAATGAATGGGAAAACCCCTATTGGGCTGATTTAGATACTCATTGCATTGATTGAAAGATGTTGTATTTCCTTAGACAATGCAATAGAGCACAGGTGGAAATTCTTCTCATTGTCAGAAGCATCCTGTCCTCCTCAATCAAATCGTCACCTGGCATTCAATCTTAAAGGGATGTTAACAATCACTTTCTTGGAATTGTTCACTTCATTGCCATTGAATAAAGGGTCAAGAATACTTGAGAATGGAATAGGGTAACAGTCCCCAGACATATTTCATGCAAAGACATGCAAAGTTTCAAGCTGTCTTTTTCTAAGTAAGTATGTAAGTTTCTCCTACATCATACCTCTAGTACAAAACAAGACAAGATCTTGGTCTTCGTCAATCAGAGGCCTTGATAGGCATTTGGTCTGATATTGCAATAACATGCGGTACATCAGCAGTTAAACTACTTGGCAGGCTAC
Source organism: Carybdea cf. marsupialis auct. non (Linnaeus, 1758) (assembly GCA_010016065.2). NCBI lineage: Eukaryota > Metazoa > Cnidaria > Cubozoa > Carybdeida > Carybdeidae > Carybdea > Carybdea cf. marsupialis auct. non (Linnaeus, 1758). The sequence goes on along the minus strand of JAAAKL020000865.1, from coordinate 33,408 downwards.
CTAAAACATCAAGGCCAGTTAGGGCATATAGATAACCCTCCTAAATTTGGAATATCTGAAGGCAGTCTCAATGCAAGCAGGCGAAATCCGCTGCTCTACAAGAGCTCTCCTGGGGTCTTGCACAATCATCAGATAAAAACCGATACTTGTAGAACTATATGCTTGCCAAGACGCCAAGGGAAGGCATATATACTCTCCCTGGAACGTCGTCTCCCACTAAAAATGTATACGCGATGTATAAGTTTACGCTGGCATAAAATGCTGGCACGTAGCTGCAGCCTTATGAGCTGCCTGATCCTATTTTTCAGTCAGTTGACACTTAAACTAATGACAGTTGGTGCTATTCCCCAAAGGTAGGATCGCACTCCACCCTCCCCCTTTAACATAGCCAGCTGCATCCTTACTGACACGATCAATATAAGGTTATAGTAGCCGAAAGGACGACAGGTCTGAGCGAGTCTTGAATCTAGGGCGAGTAATGACTTAGCTTTGTAAAAATCTAACATTTAACACTAGCATAGCTTATTTACGTCATGCTAAAGTGGAGTGTTTCAATGTTTACAGGTGTGTGTTCTCATACGTACGCGCAGGTGATTTGAAGAATTCGCGAATTATGCATACTAGTGTATATCACAGACGTGGGCGTAGCAATGTCATCTGACTTACTCTGCCTGGTGCTCTGTCAATATATTTCTGTAAACAGTTAGTACAGAAGAGGTGAGTGTCTTTCAACTAATGACAAGCTGCATGGTAGATTTTACGTAAGAATCAACGGCTACTGTGAACTTGATGTGGCGCTATTGTAGTATTAACACCCCCTACGAATTTCAGAAAATATTTACGTACGTACTTTTGGGCAAAAGTAAGTATCACAATCGATTCTAAAACATTTATATTAAATATATAACACACATATGGTCTTATATAGGTGTTTAACAAAGCAGTGTTTCGGAGGTCTACCCTTGCGACATAACTCGATGACACTAGTATGACAAAGCCGGCGACTTCGTTGTCACAACATAATCCTGAAAAAGACAATAAGTCTAATCACCTGATCTCTTTCCTCATCAAATGTCACGATTGCAAAAATACTAGCAAGTCAACCTCGCTCTCCATAAAATACAACTTTGCCATAAAAAGTAAAGTGGCCAAGATATGATAACCTACCTTATACTCGGCATTAGCGTTGCAAAGTCTTGAAGGCAAATTGAAAACCCGTTAAATGTGTGTTACAACAGAAGCAGGTTAAAACGTATCGATATGGTCTGATAATCAAGTAATATCATGTGCACCCATGTGACAAGCCTTTTAACTCATATCCAGTTTCCCAAAGACCTCTAAATCCATGTCACCATAGTCATATTTTTTTCATCTTTCAACACCGTAAGAGAACAGTGCCGTGGCAGGAGGGGGAGGGGTAGGAAGCACCTGCCCCGACTTTTTGCCAATATTTTATTACGTATGAATCCAGACGATAGATTTCATTCGATTACGTAAGTACATAATGTAGATGTTAAACCTAAACGATAAAGTGTGGGAAAAACAATTATATATACGGCTTCCGAAGCTACTAGGAACGAAGGATGCAACAAGATTTACTAGGAAACTAGCGAGGTACCTAGTGTAACCTAGAGGTGACATAAAAAGAAAGACAAGAGGAGGAGACAGGAAGGTAGACGGACAAAAGAGGAACACAAATATCGTGAAGAGCATCTTCATTTATGTATAGTAATGAAGTAGTATTGTCAAATGTTGTGAGTATGACGAAGTGAAGATAAATCATGGCCCGCGACGACAGAGCACAGCCCCCCGCCCCCCACAAATTTAAACGTGAACCAAACACAATCATACGCAATTATCAGCCGTTTTGATATTGTCGTATAGGAAAATATTTTCGAAGAAAAAGTTTATTCACTTAGGTGGTGCCCTAAAAATGGCAATTTCACAATTTTTTTGAAAAATTCGAAAACAACCTTAAAATTTACTCTGAAAACTGAAAAGTTTTATGACCGTAAAGTTGTTTTCTTGAGACCAGCCTATCCGTTGATGTTTTAAACCTACACTCTCTCCTTAATAACAATATCAATAAATTTTTAATATTTATGAACAGAGTAATAAGAAAATGTTAGAAGATATCATACTGGAAACTCTTGGGTTTTTTATCTTACTACGCATGTGAATGAAAATTGGTGGGAAATTTGAGAAAAATATCAGGACTAGCAAACACGAGGGGCGTGTCTATCGACTACAGGTTTTCAAATACAAGAGATAAGACACTTGCTATGGAGTTAACCTGTAAGTTTTGCTTTCCTTTAATTTATTCCATTACACTGTAATCACAATTAACCTCTGATTCTACAGTTTTCTTTTTAACTTTTTCATGAAGTAACCTACAAATAACTTCAGGTTGACATTTTCATGGTAGGCCAGACGATACGTGCAAATAGTATCAATCCCCTATAGCCATGAAAAGTTGTAGTTATAATCCGGATTCCCTAAATTTACTAGGATAAACACATCCATGGCTGACTGAAAATTTCGATGCAACATTCTTTACTTAAAACCAGGCAAAACTGTTGGAAGTTGATCATTGTGGCATCACCTTCCTGTAATGAATGTTCGCATAGTGTATGTCGACGTTATTGTGTAGTCATGGTATGACGGAGTGTATTGTCTGATGAACGCGGTATGCCTAAAGATGTGCTCTCAAGAGAGCAAGCCTGTGTAGTGTAGTGGTTAGCACGCTGGACTGCAGTACGGAAGGCCGTGGATCGAAATCGGGCACAGGCATCAGTTTTTCAATAAAAACTGCTACCTTGAACAAATGGCAAAATCACCTGCTGATTTAAGGAAACATTATGTAAGAAACTGTTGGCAAGGCGAATTCTTAATCATGACTGACTGATGTTTTATTATCTTCGTTCGAAGTCTAATTTCATTGTTTTCATGTATTAAAATCACATTGTAGATAGAGGCAATGAATGAAACTTCTTGGGTTTTTTTGTCATTTTAGTAGGCGTAGTACCACACAAGGCATACCAAACAATTTATAGTTTTTCATTTTTCTCCGCTTGTCACAAACTTTGAAGAACATTGATATGTCTTACTGCTTCTGAGATGCAAACCTACAAAACTTTAAATTTGTGTGACACTACCTTGTTATTTTATACTGCTTCACAACAAAAACCAGGCAAATACAAACAAGTTCGGGTAAGAAACATTGTAGATTTAAAGGTCCGATTACACCTCGCTTTTTAAGGTAAAGAGATAAAACTTTGAGAAACAGTTTGTCGTAGGCTTATTTTCAGACCACTGGCTTCCAATGTGGCATAATGTGTATTTTTGATGTGTAAAGTCATTATTTTTCCTAGGTATATGCGAAGTAACAACTTTAATCGAAGAGGCAAATACTGATTCCGTTCATCCCCTGCCCGCCCCTATTTAGTGAGCGGCCTCGCTGCCTTCACTACCCTGGTGATGGGGCTGGGCGAGCAACAATAAGTGAGCTTTTTGCTGATGAAACTGATGTAGGAGCAGCAACAGCTAAAACTCCAATAGTAGCAGATGCAAGAATAAAAGGATCAGCACCTGCAAGACATGAAGAACATGCAGCGGTGGTTCCAGTAGACAACATCCGGGGGAAGTAGTCCTACCTGCGACGGCTATGTACAGTCCATTCGACAGGACGTCAGAGTCCTCGACCGATTATCCACGTTTTTTCCCTTTCATCAGTACTCATTCAGTTTAGAATGTCCGCCAGGTACAATTGTTACTGAATAACTAGCCTGCTAGTCTCCTGTTCACAATTCGATAGCCAACATGGCTTCACAGAAATCACTACTTAAGGACATCAATAATTTAAACCTTGAGGAGATTGTCAATTTCATGAAGAATCAATTTGATAGAAAAAGCTTCATATTCCACAAAAGATTCAAATTGTGGAGTGATATAGAACGCGATCCAGGAGAAACCATCCAGGACTTTCCAACACGTATTTGTCAAGATCCAGATACTGGTGATTTTACGCCACCCAAGGACCCGCAGAACTTCGCACACGTTTCATCTGTTCTGTTATAAGTAATGCTGTTCTGAAGGCATTATTCAAGGTCGATGAACTTGATTTTGCACTCGCTATAACCATTACAACGGAAATAGAAGATGCTGCAAAGCAACTTTTCAAAGCAGCCAACCCAAAACAGTAAACAGGGTTGTGGAGAAAACTTCGAGAAAATAGACTCGAGATTGTGTAAAATATAACTCTATTACTATAACGTGCGTGTGTAATCACGAGTAGGAAAACTCTGATGAAACACTCTTAAGGCGAACAATAAGTAGATGTCAAAGGGCCTGGTAAGCTGATATCTCCGTGTTGGGAAAGGGCACCACTCCCAATTTTGGCCTTTAACGTTCTCACTAATAGGGTTATATGAAAATTGAGTTTTTTCCCCATAATTCAAAAATTTTCAAAATCGTGACGTCACACTTTCCCACCGCATTTAGCTACTGATAGCTACATGGCGAGTACAAGACGCAGGGTCGACGAAGGAATTCGTGCCACCATCTGCAAGATTGCTGCATGCAAAAGTGATATCCCCGAAGTAGGGACCACATAATCTTGAAAAGATTGAAACGGGCAGCCTCATTAGCTATCACACTGAATTTTAGGCTAGGCAGAGAGATGTCATATGTTGACATCACATTGTTAATATAGACAACTTAAATAACCTTTTTGGTAGAAACAGAAGAAAGGCATCTATTCTCAAGCTTCTGGCTAAAATCGTGGCATAGTATCTGTACCCGAGGGCGGAGGTGTGCCCCAGTGCACCAAGCTGCCTGCGTCATTGTTAACAAACCACTCTCCTATCAGGAGAAAAAGATTCCAATTGGAGAAAAATGTTTGTTCACATTACTAGCGTGTCTTCAAGTGGAATTCTGAGATGATTATATTACGTAGAAGGGTACTACACATAATATAACTAACAGTGGAGCATAGTGTAGCTAGGTTGAGCGGACAATCCCACCACATGAACCTTGAAAGCTAACCCTCTTTCTCACATAGATTGCATAGGGAGTGGAAAATTACCGACTATAACATGACAGTAGTTACAAAAAGGAAAGTCTTTAACACATGAAGTTGCCAACCAAGGTATCTTAAATTGAGTTAAGAATGAAGCTATCTTGCATCGACCGCTTCACTCGATGGCCTGACGCTATCCCTATCTCATACATCTCTGCTGAAACTGTCACTCGTAATTTCGTATCGCACTGGATCTCATCCTTCGGTATTCCATCAACCATTACCACTGATAGAGGTTCTCAATTCGAATCTGCTCTTTTTCGTTCACTTACCACACTGCTTGGCACTCGTCGCATTTGCACCACTGCTTACCATCCTATCTCTAACGGTCTGGTGGAACGCTTTCATCGACAACTCAAATCGTCTCTCAAATCTCAGACTAATCCTTCTCACTGGACACACACTCTTCCTCTCGTCTTACTGGCAATTCGCTCCAAAGTTAAGACTGATATTGGCTATTGTCCGGCTGAACTTGTGTACGGAGCACCACTTCGTCTACCAAACCCATTTGTTGTTCCAAGCAGTAACACAGATTCCTTTGACCCAACATTGTATGTCGACTGATTACGTCATTTCATGTTAAACATCCCCCCACCTGTATCGCGAAATCAAAGTCGACCTTCACATCTGCCAAAATATTTATCTACTTGCACACATGTGATTGATTTACAAAATGGTTTTGAGACAGTGGCGTAAAGTTTAAAGCGATAAATCAGATGCCATGAAATAAAAATTTTATAAGGAACCAAAACAGGCAACCAACAAGTAAAACAGCTGACGCGAAATTGTTGCCTTCGATTCTACACCATTTCCATAACAACCGTTGTCTATAGCGTCTCCAATACATAAAACACATTTGAAATGCTAATTGCCAATTTTTAAATAACTTATTAAAGCTGGAGGAAAGGAGTGGTAATCTATTTTAAACTGGCCTCCAATTCTCGAACTTTTACAAATTTGGAAAATTTTGACGAAGATGTTGGGTTGTCATTTCAATGTCTATTCCAAGTTCCAAGGTTTTCTGCAGACAGAAAAAATATGGATAGCATAAGAAGAGATGATGATGATGAGACATAGTTGCGAAAAACGTCACAATCAACAATCAACTTTAGGACGGAATAAATAAAGTTTGGGAGGGAACGTGAGATTGGGTAGAATGGAACACTTTCATACAGGAATGAGGGCTGCAATTGTTTACGAGCTCCAAGGCAATACTATATACCTAAGACCTGCAACAGCCAACGATGGTAAGAATGAATTGTAACTAACAAGGAGAGAATTAATTGAAGATAATATAGAATGGAAGTTAGGGAAGCGGCACATTTTATGACTTACATATTGCAATGACTGAATGTAGACATCGGTGTTTTAAAATCTCGAAGATAAAAACCGTGGGACCACTGGGAATCGAGCACACGGTCTCCACGTTGCCCAACACGACGCTTTTGCACTAAGCTACGGTCCCATACCAATGAACATGAGAAATCTGGGATGTCTATTGTTAGGATATTGCTCCACTACAATATTTGCCGAATCTTATACAATTTCATCCTAATATAGGGGGAATGTCTCATCTGCTACAAACATAAATGTGACAAAATATTATCAAAATCACACAAGAAACTACAACAGATTAGGGCTTCGGGACAGTTCATCTACATCTTGAGTCCGTATCAACCGATGAGATACTAGGAGCCAAGATAGGACCAAAAGGAGGAAAAGCACTTCCATGGCCTCTCAACGGCTGGTCACACTTTGTCAGCTTTTTTCATTGAAACACCTTTTCTTAAAAAGTAAACTAGTCTAGTATAGCTTAATATTGTGCAGTACATTATCGCATAGTCATCATAGGCCTCCGTCGGTCATTGTTGACCATGGATAAATCATCCTATTTCTCTTGGTTGTCTGGTCGGCTGGTGCAGCGTTTCTTGTGGCTGTAGAGACCAATGCGAGAGTGACAGTCTTTGTCACAGTGAACACATCTGTGGGTGGTCTCTGGTCTGTTGGAGTCGTTGCGCTCCTTTCTGCGTGCCCGTTTGTCCCTTGATTCGTTCATTAGCCTCTCTTCTCCTGACTTGAGATGTTGTTTAAGGGTACTTCGCCACCTTCATCTGCAAGTCCCTCCCAGGCCTCGGTGTCTATGTGGAGGGCTCTCATGCCTCTCTTGCAGACATAGATATACTTCACTGTAGCATAGTATAGTGAAGTATATAACAGTGTAGTACAGAATAGTACAAGAAATTATGACAAAGCTAAACTAAAAGATTTTCTCCATCAGTTTTATCCAGGTTTAAGATAAATCTGCTTAACAAAAACCCCTCTTTATAAAAGTATTATTGCCTCCGACAGTCTTAACCATGTTTCATCTCAATTGTGAAAGGAAATAAAACAAGTTTTTATAATCTACTAACAAAAGACCGTTGGCATGGTGATGAACACGCCCTTTTCTCAGTAATTTAGATGAATTTGATACAGATTAAATTTGAGGGAAAGTCACCAGATTACAGTGCAATAGATCCTGTCGTTCAAAATTTACTTCAAGAAAATAATTAATTGGTAAAAAAAGCCTTAGAAACTCCTAGAAAGAGAGCTCAAAATTTAAGAGGATATTCCATACGAAACGTCCAAAATGCTACTAAATGATAAAATTCCCTTTTCATCTAAAACATCAAAACATTTCCATATATTTTCTCAGGAAGTGGGGTTATATTTTTATTGATATTATGCCAAAACAAATTTAACCAATTTGAGAATTTAATATTCAAGTAGGAAATTCACCAGGCAATTATCACGTCGACTTTCGGCAACTCTTGGGTAAGAGCAAGTAGTTGAAGAAGCCAGGCATGGGGTAACTAGATGAGAACGATTGATTTCTTCTTTCATCAATATCTATTTTGCGTTGGTGACACCACATTCACCTTTGATGAATTGTTGTGCCCGAGAAATGCATGAGGCGCTTTCACGTCAGAGCAGGCGTACATCAATGCAGTATCTCTGGGAGACTAGTACGGATGATTATTCTGAAATAACTGATACAGCGGATGAATAAATAATTTTGGTAGGATAAATTAGTTAAGGAGAAGTAATACTGATCTATCTAATGACATAATCATAACAAGAAAATTAGCCTTCTGCTCTTACTGTTACATTTTTCCGCAAAAGTAAGAGAAATTAGCGTCGAAAGACAGAAATTTAACTGCCGACAGAGAATACCAGGAGAAAGAGATATAGATGGAAGAGGAAAAGGAAGAAAGAAGAAGAAATGGTATGAGGAGGAGCAGAATGAGAAAGAGGAGAATGAAGAGAAGGAGAAATAAGAAGAAATGAGAAGGAAAAGAAGAAACAGGAGGGGATTAAAGAGGATGTGTTGACCAAGTCTGCATGCAGCGTCCTTTCGGTTGCCAAGTAAAACAAGTATCACTAGATTATTGCGCAATTTAATAAGAAATTCTAAGAGGAAAGGCGAGAATATTCGACACCAGCTAATGTGCAATATTTTATTTCAAAACAGAATTCACCAGAACAAACTGTTTACAATGCAAACGTATATCGTACTATCTTTATTGCTCAGCATTTATGTACATTTCACGACTAGACAAATTGTGCAGGTAAGAAATAATATGCCGCCTATCCAACTTGTGCAACGTCATTATTTTCTAACGCTGTACTAGGTCCTAGAAATATTCAGTAATTTTACATCTAATTTTGCCATCCAGTAAAGGAATAAGGTATTCCTTATAAAATGATAAACAAGAACTTTGACAAGCTATCGTAATACAGCACTACCAAGTTAAAACGTAGCACGTTGTCAGACGTAATTAAATTTGAAAATGATCTTGGGCATTTACAAGCCGATAGTCGCATACAATTGAAACTTGTCAAAGTTTTTCAAACTGGCTCTATTCTATACAAGTTGAAACTCCAAATCACTCGCATAGCATGCACGGTGGAGATGAAAGTGAAGTACGTTTAAGAAGTACGTGATTTCATGTTTACTGTATTACAAGTACTCTGAGGATATCCAAAGCTGTATCATTTGCTGGCTTGGCACCGTATCTTTATGTTACAGAAGGAAGACTTGGGTTATGTACAACTTGCTAACACAATGTGAAAGAGAGACTTCACAGAGAAGAATTTTTCGAATATTTCTTTGGGCTATGAATCTATCTCCTCCTTTGTAAACACTATCTTTTAGAATATAGGTTGAAATGAATTCATTACGAACATTAGGCTATCGCTACAGGTAAAAAAATATTTACAATCGCCAATCTAAGATAGACAATATCTCTATATTACCATCAAGAGCAAGAATTTGAAATTATCTTATACCTAGTGCAGAGAAAGTTAAGTGTTCTAACCTAAAAACTTACTCTATCTTAGGTGAAATGGAAGTATTTCTCCGAGATTCACAGCGGGCTAAGACAGCAGAGACTGGCATCAGTTTACCGTCCTCATATGAAAATTTCTTGTAAAACTCAGAAAGTTTGCCATTACAGTCTTTTTTGAATAGGTCAACAATTTTCTTCCACCTTGAAACTTTGCTTTGTTGTTTCAATTTCTGTGATGGGGTCCATTGTTTGATTGGAGGAATAGACCCAATCCCTCGTTCCCAGATCTTTAATATGTCTAGAGGAGTAACTTGACGGCCGTTTATCTTTCGTGGAAGGACGTACTTGGGGTTAATTGGATATGACACACTCATTGATTTAAGGTCTTTTTCGTGTCCAATCTGGAAATTCTCGTAATCTTTATCAGTGACCGAATCGTCATCCTTGTGTATAGATAAGATTGCTGAAACAGGCAAAACTCTTCCTTTGTTGTCGGAGTACGCCTTCAAGAACTCTCCCAGATTTTTGTCGTATTTTTCTTTGAAAATATGCATAATTTTTCTCCACCTCGAAATTTTGCTTTTCTGTTTGGCACGCTGAATCGGGGACCACTTTCGAATTGGCGGAATTGAACTCGTTCCTTCTTCCCACAGTTTAATAACCTCCATGACGGAACAGTGGTCTGGAAGAGTGTAAGATGGTTCCGGGCCATAATCGTCCTTGTCATCTTCTTGGCCAGATTCGAAAGATTGCTCTTTGAGACCTGATTCACAGGATCCATCTTCTTCCTCACTATCACTCCACTTTGCAGAGTTACTATCACATCCATCTTGTTCAATATCGACAATAATCTCCTCATCGTGCGGATCGTTCTCAAGTGATTCCGTTTTCAGATGATTCACTTTAAAAGGAATGACATTTTTCTCTTCTGCAACGCAAGCTTTACTCTGTTCTCCTGTATGACGAGGATGCAAATATTTCTCACCACCCAATGAAATGTCACTGGCGACCGAACTTATCATTTCCATGCCTGCAAAGATACCCTTCGAACATTTATCCCGAGAGCGACACTCGGTCCTGCCTAGCCTCTTTTCAGATTCAAGTACATTGTTTTCTTTACAAAGCAAAGGAGGCTGAGAATCAAAGGGCTCTTTTCCTTCGTACATAAACGGCGTCTTCATGCTTTGGAAAGGAAAAGATCTGAAACCATGAGCATTGATAAGGTCAGATCGGTTAAGATGAGGCATCATGATGTTGTTAGGTCTAAGCGTTAAGCAATGTTCTCCAGGAATTCTGTTGTTGTCCCTTTTTGATAAATCAAACAAACACTGTCGACAAGAAGCTGTTGCTGATGCATCTATGTTCGTGTTTCCATGTTTTATGACACTACCATGACCTGTCAATCCCTTTGAAGAGAAAGGCGCTTTTTTGTCTTTACAATCTCCAGAAGACGTACAAGACTCATCCGACTGCCAGGGTTTCAGCAAATTCTCTATCGAGTATGTCCGCTTTTCCCTCAAAAAGGACGTAGGGTGACTCCTTAGCTCGGTCTGGCTTTTGGAAATGCCTCGTTTACCTGCGAGGTAGGGGTGACATCCTGGCAATTCACTCGAATGTGGTAAAGGCCTCCCTTTCATAACGAGTCCATCAGGTCGTAGCCGCCATGCACTTGGTTGTTTTGCCGGAGAAGGACTCGAATCATCACCTTTGTGCGACGAAGTTGATAACAAATCGACTACGTTAGAAACCAATGATAAGTTGAAATTCATTTGAATCAGCTGATCTTCCAAGTAAAGTATTCGGTTTTCAAGCTCGTGCTCTCTTCTCTTATCGAGGAGGATTCTGTGGCTAGGAATGCCTGTTACAAAACAAAATAATGATTCGAAAGCAGAGATTAGAGATTGGAATAGCCATCATATAAGCTGTCCATGTCTTCGTACATATAATGATGAATATATTTGCGAAAAGAGTAACTATCCCGGTCAAACTGACAGCATAAATGTATCAACATATTGTTTACTAATATCAAACTATCGGGGGGCGCATGGAAATGTTTCATTAGCCCGTTTTGATGTATTGTGTTAGACCGCAATATACAATCTCTGACTATAGGTTCTAGAAGATGAGTATTACACGCATTTAAAAATGTTCTTCTATAAGACATTAAATTTTAAAAAAGGATAAGACAGATTGAGTCTAGTAGGTAGTAAATAACATCATAATATATTTCTGGAAATACCAAACAAAACAATAAAGCAGCAATGCAGACAGATTGATTGGCGGTGATAAGAACTCCGTACACAACTAGTCGTTTGAAACTTCTCCTGGATGCTGGTAAAGCTGGGGAAGTTCAAATCGGGGTACTAGCCCATTTCTTGACCACCACCATACTGTTAATAAGGAAACCAACCCTTTCCCGTCATGTCCCATATTAAAAATATAGGTAGCAAATGGAAAGTAAGAGCAAAGCATTGCCTCTTTCATGATTTACAGATTATGCATCGACAGAAATGATCTTGCAGGAAGAAATGATTCTAAACATCGCCTATCGTTATTGTATAGAAAATGGAATTGATTTCACATCACAGTACTCCATGATTTCATCTACCTCTAGAGCACTAGCAGAGAATCTACGGAACAAGTACCTTACCTTGATGCACTCACGCCTTTACAAGAAGTAATGCATTTTCTATCGTTTGATATCGAATAAACTTAATGATTAGTTTGGTATCCTTCTAGCCTGTTGGTGAATAGACGAGGTTACACCCAGTTTCTTCATTTTACTAGCTTCTTGGACGGTTTCAAGTCGATGTAGTCACAAACTATAAGACACCAGTGGTTATATCCATTGACTCCCTTCATAGAGCTATAGTGAATAGGACTTCTAAATTCTTCAACAAAGTTGAGTGACGTACAGCACAAGAGATAAGAGAAAAGAACGTAAAGTCTTACTTCTGAATAGTTATATTTCATATAAAGAGATATGTTTATCAGATATCTTACCTAATGCCATTTCCGGTTGGCCTATATGTCGTTCAATCCTTCCGTGTGGATTCACAGCTTCAAACATAACTTTAGCACCTGACTTTATGCTTGGTGGGTTGCGTATCGGCATCTCAAGTAGGTCGTTTCCTAATCAAGGCGAGGTCAAATCAACCTGACCCTGGTAAAAGCAAGGAAAATGAAAGACATTTAAATTAAGCATCATCATCATCGTCGTCATTATCATCATTGTTATTATCATCTAACATTATGTTCGTAGTTACAATCTGTTGGAGAACTGGAACAGCACATCTTTGTGCTCTTTGATTTCGTCGTCTTGACAAGGCTATTATCAGTCGACCAAAGAGGTCCTTCTTGGCGTCAGGATATCCTGTCAGTTAGTTAGTTGTTTAGTTAGTTAGTTAGTTCCTTAGCTTATTAGATATTTGATTGGTTTAGTTAGTTAGTTCCTTAGCTTATTAGATATTTGATTGGTTTAGTTAGTTAGACTTCATAAAAGACATACAGCAGTAAGTTTGAAGTTAGTACGCCTGGCAAGTCCTTTTCATAAACTAGAGCGATTGGGACGATTAGCGTTGAGCCCACAACCGAATTCCTGTGCTTATTGATAATTGGTTAACGACTTTAAGCAATTTATCATCAAATTATTACTATAAAGGGCTACATAACGGTATTTCGAAATACCTGAATTAAAATCATTTCTGAAGCCTCAGTTCTAACACATTTGAAGTCTTAGATCCTTCAACATTGTCAATTCCACGTTGTAAACGTCTTGAAACATTGCAGAATCTATCAATATAAATATCATAAAAGACGCCTTAGGTTGTTCCGAGTTGTTCTGGATTGCAGATGTCTCTCTCAACATAGTTTTGGGGTCGCATCAAAGAAATGGTGCTTCGTTTACTGTTTAAATACCCTCATTATTAATATATCGCTGCAGAGAAAGGAAAGTTTGCTTTACAAGTTGGAGTGTTTGCGGTTACAAATCGAAACCTATGAACCCCAAGACGCTCTGCTTTCAAAAGTGACTACGTGAGGCAAGCAGAAAGCCTTGCTGAGCAAAAGGCGTAGATGCGTGCAGAACAGCCACGACAACTGGGTTGCCTGATCTTAATTGACTAACCACATGTGCACCATTCAATAAAAGAATTGAAATTAAAATGCGTTGTTGGGTAGTACAAACGGGCTCGAGTATTAAGTCTATGCCTTATCAACAATTCAACACGTGGAGCAAAAAAACCTTGAAATCGTAAACACGGAAATAAAAACAGAATATCATTTAGAGGGGGAAAAGCTTCCAATCCAATCAAATACTAAATGATACGTATTTCAACAGTACTATAATGATTGTGGAAACTCGCTAATGAAACATCTTGTTTGTTTTGTTTGTTTGATCGGATGACGCAGTTGAAGAGGCAAGCTCTATTATTCGGTGTAATCAAACCTCAACCTTGTGATTCTGCTTTCCCTACTGGTCGCAAACAACAAGCTACTCTTGTTTAAAGATACTACACTACTTCTGGATTTTATAACTTAGCAGGCTCCGAGACTATACTCTATTTTTCTCGCAGTTCTTCAAATAAAAGTTCAAGGGTAAGAGGCGATGTTCTTTACGTAAGAGATAAGCTGCTAAAACTTCAAAGTAGTGAAATTGGAAATGTGACGTTAGCAAGGTATTAGCTCGATAGAGAAAACATGACCTAGGTTTGGCATAATCACTATGAAAGGGAGTCTTTCCCTCGTTTATTTAGAATTTAAAGTCAATTTATACTTTTTTGCTATAATTGCACTTACCTCTTAACGAGATACTTGAATTTACAAAGTTCCTGCAATATATATCAAAGATTTGCGTCTTTCATCATACAATATCAACGCGAAATAATTTTGTTGAAAGCGCTCTCGTGACTCATTATCCACCGGCTGTACTTCTGTCAATTTAGCTTGCAGCTGATGTACTATCTTACCTAGATCATATTAATGCTAAGAATATGCTTTTGTGATTGAACAGTACTTATAGTTTTGGTAGCCTCGCCCTACTTGATGCACTGGAATTATGCCAGATTACAGTCTGAGCTTGAGACCTCGAACGTAGAAATACGATGCTAGACACAACCCAATCTGGTAACTTCATCTTCGAATGACTACGACGGAGGAATTATGCATTTACAACTGACGTTATCGGCTGGGTTTCAAATTTTGGAAGTCAAGACGTAACACCATTTTCAAGCATTCGTTTTGTGTGTTTTTTTGTTCAGCTTCTTTCAGCTTTGTTTCCATATCTCATAATTTGGCCATATTAACTGGCTAAAAAGAGGAGAGCACTATTTTTAACGGGATTCTTTGAAACTAAAGAAACCCAGAATCATAACGCTATTGTCCCAAGGTCATGCATTTTACGCCCAAAGATTACATGACAAGGGGAAAACTACAATCAAATACCAAAGTCACAGCACAGTAGCTGAGCCGACTTGTGGGCATTATGATTTTGAAGTTCCTTTTCTTTAAGAGAAATGCAATTTGTGGAAAGGTTTTCCTTTAGATCAGTTATTTCCAGGGTGGTATTATTTATGGACCACAACAAGTATTCTATTATTGAGGAAACCTAACTCTGAAACAAAACTTGCTTTCAACGTTTATCAGAATGTAAGAGGAGAAGGTATATTATCATTAGCTCACCGGGAATTCCAATTTACGCTAATGGAAACACACCAGCGTAAAAGTTGTAGTAAACACCATGTGATCAAGACTTTGTTTTCCAGTAAGATAGGTCAATACGCGGGTTGCAATCTTAAATACAGAAGTAGGAAATTTATCGAAAGGAAGACAAAAAGTACAAAGTTTTCGGCAGATCCCTTATATGATTTTTTGGCGTCTATCTGTTCTAGAGAGACTTGGAACGAATGGTGTGACACCAAGGGCCAAAGGACAACCGTACAGTTTTCTTTAAGAGGTCAGACAGTCCCTTAAATTTGAAATAGCAAATTCTTCCATCAACCCACCACAACTCCGTTTCTTTTCTCAGAGAATATCACAACAATCGGTTACATCTTGTCCCGTATCTTGTAAAAATGTGAAAAATTATTCAATGGTAGGGAAAAGGTCAAAGAGCACATCTCGCTCCTCTATGACTGTCGGTAACGTTTTGAAAAGTAAGGATTAGCAGCCAGCGGTAATCACATAAGAATTGTCGTCTATGATCACAGTGATATCTTGTTTCTTAGTCGAAAGCAACTCTTAATCCACCATCTGTTTGACGTAAATAAAAATTCCAAAATAATTATCAGCGTTATTACACATGCTGTAATCCTTGTTTACGGGAGCAACAACTTGGAAGCCATTTGAACAACAGCTAACAAGTTACGAGAAGAATTGTAAGTACTAAGAAGTAAGGATTCGGCGTAGCCACTAATTTTCAATGGCGCATCTCTGGTGAACGTTGAGTGCAACAAGAGATTCTAGACTACTCCTATATCGCATAACGAGTTACCTCAGGTTAGAAATTTGTATCACGATTTGATGTTTCAAGGCGAGGGTCTTTGATTGGGGAAACATGAAACAAAGTCAACTTTCGTAGTCTCCTAAACTTTCCCTGTCAACTTTCCCAATTTGGCACCCGAATGGTTGAAGGAGTCAAAATGCGAGACAGTATTTAGAGCGTGAACGAAAGTTGGGAATACTCTCTTTCTTTGTACAAAACCAGCCATACCGCTTAGTACCAGTACGTCGAAAAAGTTGAGGTCCTCCTCCCTTCCGCTCTATACGTCTATTCCCCTTAGGTGAATTACCTTTGATTTGTAACTAGATTTATTTAGTAACACATGACAAGTTTAATGCCACCTGTAAACTTATTTTACTGTATTTGGTCTTCTATTGTACAAAGACTGCTTTAGGTAAGTCGTAAAAATTGCATTTAATAGAAAAACCATGTTTACCTTAAAGATTTTACTTGAGCGTCAGTTCTCAACGTACACATAGTCAGAATGAGGTCGGGAAAGGAAGGAGGTACTTATTACAAATACCAGAATATCATAGTTTTACATTCTCTTATCTGTCATGATTTATATATTTATAAAGTTCAGGAAGCCATTACTCTTTCTATGACCGTGGAGTCGGTTTGAGAAAACGCGCCCTATTGAATCATTCTGAGCAAGTCTTTCATGCTAACCACGCAAAGAATTGGGCAGGTCCAGCAACATTAAAATGCTCCTTCCATCGGGAGAGTGGACATAAGCATACTGACGGAAATGCCCTATCAACGAGCTCCCGATGGCACCCATCAATAAAAGCAGGGGTGCTGTTTAGAAATGCCTCTTTGTAAGGCAGCCGTATATATTACTTAGGAAAACTTTGTTCACGATTTAAGACAGCGCATGGCGCCAAGGTGAGTATTTAATAAGAGGTACATTTAAAGAATGTAAAGGCGCTGAAAAAATGCGAAAGGAAAAATGGCCCATGTAATATTCTGTGAATTAAACAACTATTTCTTGTGAAGAACGAGTGACACATACAAGTGTCAGGCTTAGTTATAAAGGGACATATTTTACACGACATATTATATAAAAAATCTACAAAAAGACAGTTTCGGCTCCCTTATCCAACCTACAAAATAAGTAAAATTTTATTGATATTTTGTCATTCCTTATCAATATTTGTATAGCTCATATTTGATATCTAAGTGTGTTACTATGTATCAAATTCAAACCATTTCCATCTAGCTTCAACAAAGATGTAATTGCATAGCAGCCCTAGTCTGATGGCTCTGTTTGATGCCGAATTGCAGGACGCGATTTATATTGATGGGTAAAACAAAAAAACCGGGGTACTTAGAAAACTTGCTGAAAAACTACAACCTTTACAATTAACATCAAATTAAAAAGATAAAAATATTACATTTTCATTTTACAGCAATCAGATTAGCCAAGCGATATCGAAGGCATCAATACGAGCTTCTTTGAAATCATGCAAGTATACACGCTTACATAAAATATGCCATCCTCACAATCGCTCATAGCAATCACCACTAAGATTTACTGTTTGCAATGACGTCTGAAAAACTTTTAAAAACTTTCTGATGGGATGACCTGAGCTGGCAAGAGCACAAAATGCTAGCATCAAAGGTATAAAATATAAACTCAATCTATAGTCATTTATGTAGGATTGGCGTTGGTTTTACGCTAATGCCTTGATAGGAGATGGGTAGAGAAAAAGAAAGATACAGCTTAAATAGAAAAGCGTGTCTACAAAACTAAAAACAGGGTTTGTTTGTGACTGCACGCAATGTGGAAGCCGGGTCACCTGTAAGAAAGATAAGCACATCGCAAAACTTACCTAGTGTTTAATGATGTTTTGCCTCCCACTTATTGGTTGACTCACACAAATAGATAAGCGATGAGACTAAGTAGTTGATTCTTTGAAGAGCTAACTGGCAATGAGATTATCTTGACAGCTTTTTAATTTTAAATTTTATCTGCCTTCGTAATATCCATGGAAACACTCACGCAAATGAAGTCACTCCGAGAGCTCGTTTTGATAAATCTGGAGAGATCCCCTCTGTGTGCATTAATACAAGAACAACTTAATCCGGAGCAGTGACGCAGAACATGTAAAATTGGAATGCAGTCGACATTAGGGTTAATTTTCCTTTGTCTTAGCGGTCGAGACAATTATGGCCCGCAGGATGAATGCAAAAGAGACTAAAAACAATAGGTGTATTGTACAATTATATTGTCAAAGAATTGCACGATGATGTACAGCGGTAGGAGGAGAGTTGCAGCTTGTAACTTCGCTCAAGCTCAAGTTTGTTTGTGTTGGGATCCATCTAATACTTTCCCACTAGAACCCTTTGTATTAAGGCCACTCGTCATGTGGGAAGTGCGTCAGTAATGCTGTGAATCTATTCTTTAACTTTGCCTTGACATTCTTAAAGTTTTTAAATTCGACTGTAGATACCGCCCTGCCATTCACAAAAACAATTCTCAGATTAGAAGGTATTGTGCTACCAAATTCCGCTTACCTCAGAAACCTTCTACCAGACAATTTTATACTTAACGGCATCGATGTTCACTTTCTCAGGACTTGCATTTCACGAAATCAGCCCATTTTACTGCAAATCTTCCGTAAATCACCTAGACAGCGAAAATGTAAACTGCTGCTTACTCTGGCCAGAAAACACCAGCTGAGTCTTAGCGAACAGACGATGAGAAACCTGTTGATAGAAGTGTGTCTAAGACGCGTATACTTCTTTACAAATTTAAGCAACACACGTTAGGGGGCCACACTGATCAATCGACTTCCAAACACAAAGAAGTAATCTGTTAAAAGAGAAATCGGAGTCATTAGTAATTCTCCCAATCTTCAATGAAATTGAAACCCGGCAATGTCTATTGGATTTCTTTTCACTTCTTTATAGTCTATACACATCTTTACGAGCTAGAATACTCACTGCCCACTTCCTATACATCTGGGAATAATGCTTAATTACTTAAAACTGCTAGAATAGTAAGCTTTCCTTTAACTCGAGTGACATGCCAGCACTGTGCACAGCATAAAGCGACGCACGACACGAATCTTTATCAACGAAAGTAAAGTCCTGTAAATACTGCACTGAACTTATTTGATTTCATGAATATTTGGATTAATATTTGGATAGATTGGATACAGCAAATCTAATTTTAGAAGAATTTGTTAAACTACGAAGTAAGACACAGAAATGGAAGTAAATTATATAACCCAAATTGAAGATATATGACATTTTGAGACACCCACGCGCATCACCAATCAGTAAATACAAGCCCAGTTTCCCTGTATTAATTCGATGTTGAATAACCTTAAACATTTTACATACATTATAGATTCATGATTATATCACAAATTATACTGATCAATAATGTCAAAAGATTGAGTAGGCCTCTTGATACAATCCAAAAGGAAAAGTTCCAAGTCGTGACGAAATTTTTCGAGGGATTAGACATTTGCTGTACGTATATCTGCAACTCTAAGAGGAGTGAGGATTCCATGTACATAGGAAGCATAAAAAGGTATCAAAATTATTATTCCAAGGTGCAAATCATGTGATTTTATCCACTTTTAAGATATAGGAATTAATAGAAGATAGTTCACCGTCTCCGAAGTCGAATTTTGAATTACACAAAGGTCTTGAGACATCTTTCACGACTTTTGATGTTTCCGTCTTCTTTACGAGAGTGTTTCAAAACGGATAAAGGAGCCAAAGAACATAACAACATGAAGTGTTCTGGTATGACGCATACGATTCATATTCCCATATTCAGCATTTTATTTACGTTCAAAAACATAATAAACTTAGAAACAATAGCTTGATGCATTTGTCATAGCAATGTCTGCTTGTTACCTTTTAATTAAATGGTCTGTTTGAAGAATTTCTATTAGAGAAATAATGGTACTGATCTTGTGTCACTATTATTTTTAAAGTTTAAATGTAGGTTTTTTCAGCTTCAATGTTTCTGCGTCAGACACTGTCGCCCGTCGCCACACCCTGTATACGATCATTTTGGCTTACAATTAAAAGAAATTCCGAGGGTAGCCTGTGTAAAGGGCATTGCAATCAATATGGGGCAAGGAAAAGGAACCCTTTTACTTCTTGCAATAAACAGAAATGCCTGGAGGTTCCTTAATACTCAACGTTTTACGACATATTTGCTTCGTTACTACTCTAAGAGGAACTTGTAAAGGTGACACTAATATCAGTGAATTCTCGTTGTCTTAATAAAGCCAATAATGAGTTAAACACAACACCACGAAGTCATAGATAAAATACAAGTTTGTAACTATTACTACGGCGATCTTTGGACTTATTGCAAGACTTTTACATTTTCTTCTATTGTACTTAAGATAACATTAAATGCTCTTTGAAGAGGGCTCCCATGAATTTAAATTTACGAGAGAATGGCATTATAAATCATTTCCCCTGGTCTATAATCAAATATTTAGATGTGACAACTCCCATTATACTGAAAGCAAGTCAGTTACAGAAATTTCGCAAGAAAATTACGAAAATACGAGGGGGCTAAATTGTTAAGCTTTTTAACGTATTTTAAAACTTAAATACTTTGATGAAGGCAGTTGTTTGGACGGTATGATCCCCTCTGATATCCACGGCGACTGAAGTATTGCACTCCAATAGAGAGTGGCCAAAACCTATAGTCACTGAACAAATTTAATTTATACGTTGGGTCACAGTGAAGAATGCTTTCAAGTGGCGAATCTATCATTTTAGATTTTATTGGAGCCGCAGATTGGGACCGAACAGTCCTCACTTCTGTGAACAGCCTTCTATTCTGTAAGATGAAAGAACTGAAAAGGGTGGTGATCGGTGTACCTGTTCCTATCTTGAAGATACAGTGGTAATAGCACGAGCTCCATGTCCTTTTGTTGATATTTGTTGCGATTTACTGTTTTCGTTTTCTTTTAGGGGTGTGAGTTGGGGAGGAGAGTCACGCTGCCATGTTACTTGATGTTGTTAATATGCTGTGAGTTTCCGTATTTCTTGAGATACATTAGAAATTTATATTTGTATTTATAGAAATTGCTTTATCGCGCAGACGTCTGAGAGTGTCGTGTCACAATAAGATGAATCTCCGACAGAAGCATACGAATATATGAATGTCAAAGATACCCCTCCTGATATTTAACTCTGAGATTTTAAAGTTTTTAAGACCGTTAAGATCTCCGTCTGAAGCCTTTCTTATAATAATTTTTATCGAAACGTGAACTTTTACAAACATGTTTCTGATGAGTATCTTTTCTTATAGACATAGAAATTTGCTTTTACACGTTAATTACTGAAATCAGACCAAATCTCACTAGCAAAAAAAGTTTGTATGCATTAGTCTATCATAATAGGAGATCCTTATCATTTCAAACATCGTGACAAGTCATCATGATTGCATGACCGCTCTCCCACGGATTTGAACTTCGTGCAGTCTCGTGCATGGTAAAGAAATGAAAATCTGTAAAAATTGAAGAAGCGAGCGCTACTGCTTTGTTTCCTTGCTATCTGCTGACAATGATGACGTCGAGCAATCCTTTGAGCTAGATAGGAAATGAATGATTCTTACCACGTCTCATGATAACAAACCCTTGCTCATCTGAAAATATGCGTGCTTTATGTGTGGGATCATAAAATACTAGAGCTCCCAAACAACGATACAAACCAAGCAAATAGCAATCGAAACCTGATTAGGATGAATTTATGTTGATCTCTGTATAAACAAAGAAGCAACTGTCACGAAAGTGGTTACAGTCCACTAAATACTTACAAATTTCAAGCTTTGAGAGTTTGCATTTACGATTTATATTTTGATGACTTCTATATGTTTACCTAGTTTCGCCTTATTATTATCAGAATTAGGCGGTTCAACGACATGATGCTTAAGAAGCAGCTGAACTTCACTCTAAGGTATTAAATTGGTGTTGGAGAAGCAGTTTAATTATTCTCCTTTAAAGGAAAGTTATTCTAAGATAGTTAAAAGGAAAAATTTTTTCTGTAATTAATGCTGAACAGAGATCCGCATATCATTTTTACTTGAGAAGTGGACTAGAAGAAAATCAACTCCTTAAACAGTGTTTTTAAGCATCATTAAATGGATAATCGTTCTTTTTGTAGTCACCTCATGTAATGTTAAAGAAAGCATGACAGTAGAACTTTAAGACGGACTTCCAATTTAGATGTAATAGGGAGTGTTCTGATACCATGATAGTAAGACCTCAGTTCCAAAATTGAAACCCTTTTTAGGGATACACAACATCGTTCCCTTGATAATTAATGAACATCTTTCAGTCCCAAAATATAAAAGTATATAAAGAATAGTAAATATAAGTAATGAAATAAGCACTGAAATCGAGCTGATGATCCTCCGCCAATGTAATGAACCTTTCTCGGCCTCTTAATCTTGGGTTTACACCTCTTCTGCGTCTCCCCTCATCAGATTGTATTAGCTAAACGATTACCCACTTCCTGTTTACACAATGGGTGTACATCGATATTCTGTTCTGTTCATAATGAATTTCACTCTTTCTGTTTTGTGAATTGACTCTGGAGGAACAGAGTTTCTTCCTGTGCCACCATGTCACTATCAAAGTTTGGCAATTATTCTGTAAAAAGATTGCAAGCGACTAGAGGAAACCAGGGTTTATTGTCATCCACTTACTGTAAGTCTTTAGAGCAACACACCACGATGGAGTGGGCCCTGGGTTCGAGTTTTGATGGTGATATTTTCCATTTCTTTAACAAGTTTCATTCAGTCTTAAAATCTTCCATTTGGACCTTAATCCATCTTTGTGACACTCATTTGACAATTTTGACATTATAGACATAATGAAATAACTTAGTCGGCAATATAACAAAGCAGAAAACTGAGTTATCAAATAGAACTAGTGATAACTGTCAGAGATAATTATGCACGTAATTAGGTATTCATTACAGATATCACGTGACATACATCACACTCTTCTACTATTTAGTAAGTACAGCGTGGAGTCAGTGGCGGTTTTGAAGGATGCGGGGCCCTGGGCCGAAAAAGTTTGCGGGGTTCTATGACATCATGCATTGCAAGAAAGCTCAGACATGATCGTACTGCGGAAGTTCCTGAGACATTCTATTCCTTCCAGTGGATACAATTTCGAGTTTTCACTTACTTCCATCAATTTAATATGGGCAGTCAGACACATGCTGTTTTCTTAGAATTGAGGTGCGGGGCCTCGGGCCATGGCCTTGTCGGTCTCCCCCTAAAACCGCCACTGCGTAGAGTGTATTTCATTCATCTTCAGTTTTATCAAATGTAGTAGTTCGCGTTATACTAATAATGGATCCTTTCGATAATGGATGAACTTATAGTCTTAAATACTTAGTCCACCTCTTGTGTCAATAACATGGCAAGCATAAGTATTGCAAAATACAGATACAAGAGTTGCACATAATTATGCGTATGCCTATCTAATCCAAAAATGGGGTTTGTCTCAGGAAAATTCACTCTTTTGTTGTATGATAGCCTCCATATCAGACCATCACGACGTGAAATTGCGCAAGTTTCAGTCTTGAGAGCGAGGTTAAGTTCCTTTTCTCGTGACGTCCTGCAATGCGTAAGCTACAAACATTTAAATCACGGGCCCTGGAATCGAGAGGCAGATAGTACTGCGGTCCCCGACCTGAAAAGTTTGTACCATCTACTGTAATTGTACGGCAGAAGAACTATTAATTTCGCATAATTTATGCCACCAAGCCATTCATTGAACTAAATTATCCAAAAACTGTAAACAGAGCAGTAGATATTCAAAGTTATGAGTCCTACTGACGACGAGATGAAGATTTAACGTGAAACGATGGTCTTATTTGATACTTTTTGAAACAAAACTTTCTGTTCAACATAGAGGCCAATGTTTTAATAATAGCGCTATCATTTATTAATGGAGTTGAATTATATATAAGATGGGAAACAGACTTTTAAATTTATCTTTTGAACTGACTCAGCAGCTGTAAATGATATTCTTCATAAGAACATGATCACCTTTTTAGTTGCTAACAATCATGGATTATTTCATACAAGGAATGATTCATGATGCGCACCATTGTGAGCATGCGCAGAAATGTTTTGAGAAGGGGGCAAAAGATATTATTGAAGACAGAAAGAGACTCTTTCTAGCAATACTTTATTGTTTCACGTGTTCCACGGTAGACAGGTGTTTATTTTCTCCCCCTCCACCCCCCCTCCCATGGACGTCCATACTAACAACATTGTGATTCATTTCACAACATCAGCACTCCATCAAACAGCTTTGTTGTTTCTTCATATTTTTAAGTTTTTTAAGAATCTACGTTTGCGAAGTATTGTGTCCTGATGAAAACTTACGCCAATTTAAATTTGTATGCATCGCAGTTATTAGCAGACTGGAGTCTTTAAAAATACCTTTAGGCTTCAGTGAAAGTGTCAAATTGAAGAATGGTGTATTCAAATAAATGGCATGACTGCCTATTGGCGAAGGGTATTTTTGAAATATCAATAAAAACATGGAATATGTACAATCATAAGGCTAAGAAGCAGAAACCTAAGCTGTAACAACTCCCGATTCACTGAGCTCAACCTCAACGAAAATAGCCACCTTCACTAAGTACCCATTCCTTTTATTTAGAGACACTATTGTTAAATTTGACGCATTCAGTCAAATCTAAGGCAAATTTGATTACTGTAGCTGATAACATGCGCATGTGTCCATAGGGGGCCAGTGCATGTAGTATTTGTTACCATCACACGCTACACTGCTTCTATCAACTGTGCAGCAGATATAGAGCAAGCCTACAAAGAGAAGCCGTCAGTCTCCTCAGTATTCCAAGCATCTGTAATTCAAGTTAGTTTAGTTTAGTTTCGTTTTTTATTTTAACAAAGAATCCTAGGCCGTCCTTTAAATAGGGAAAATATGTTAGAAAGATGAAAAGAAAGTGTGACTCTTCTGGAGTGATACAAGGAGTGCGGTGAGAATGTCATGACCTTCTCATTTAAAGAAACCACGCCTCAGTTTAATATCCTACACAGAAAATATTAACTTCTTGCAGGGAAAAGGAATGGGTTTGGAGATGGGCTTTGGGCTTTGAACGGAAGAGCATTTTATTAGAAAGCGTCTCTTTCAAAATTTTAATGAGCCTGGACATTTCCCTGTAGCCCCCTCCCAAGCTACCTACAGTTAAGCCTTGACGCTACATATGTATTGTTAACGATAGTGTTATTTTATAGCATATTGTAAACCAGTTCTGCATAAATCGATAAATGAATATATTTTCCTCCATAAGAATACACATTGCAATGCGGAGGGAAAGTGTAACGTCACGATTTTAAAAATTTCTGAATTGGGAAAAAATACTGAATTTTCATGTTGCCTTATTAGTAAGAACATCAATGGCCAAAATTGAGAGTGTTACCCTTCCCCAACAGCGATGTCAGCTTTCAAAGTTTTGAATCTCTCTAACAAAACCATATCATACGATGCTGGATCCTAACTTAAGAAGACAACGAATATTAGCAGAGTTTTGAACAGAGACTCAAACGTCTCTAGTTTATAAACTGTATACATTGGTCTGGTGTTTTGGGAAACTGCCTATCCCAGACTTGCATTAGATATCTGGAGTCAAATCGTACTGTCTACAAAACTATTGATTTGTGAAGCCATCCCCTTCTCTCTGCATTTAAGATCACAGAATCATCTCAGAGATATATATTCCTCGTTTAAATCTGGCCCATTTCAGGAACGGCTTGTGCACAAAAATGTACACTGTTTCTTACATTAATGCAGCAGGCTCTCGGTAACTTGAATCGTCCTTATTCAAATACTCAAATAGTTTGTCGATTGCTTTGCAGACGGAAAGAACCTGTCTTTTCATTGGGCCGTCTCGGCTAACGTTTTAGTTCCACTTACACTGACTGGTCAAAACAACACCAAATTTAGCAATCAGACCTCTGATTGGCTACTTTCAAAACACAGTTTGGTATAAGTTTTATTGATTTCTTCCTATCTCAATTCTTACGATTTTGTATTCTGAGGAGAGTCAGACAAAAAAAGCTTTTCAGTAATAAAATGTTTTCACTATTTCGTGAAGTCTTATTCAAATACGTCCATATCAAATTTACTGATGCGAATAAAAATCTTTAACAAACTTTCATAGTTACATCACCCTATTTTGAGCCTCCATTGCTCGTATCACTCCATATCTCCAACACATATCCTTTTTGGAGCATAGTTTTCTACAATAGAAGTACGCAGCTCCTGAAGGACTAGAGTACGGGTATCACGGAAGGACGTATAAAAGAACTGCAGTATTTAAAAGCAGCGGCGTTTATAACAAGAATCAAACCTGAAGGTTAAATTTGAGAAACTTTCCCTTATTCAAACATCCCCATGGTTCGAACATATGTTTAGCCCCACTAAGAGTTCGAATGAAAGAGAGTTTGTTGGAGTTTGAATTCGTCTTATAAGGGAAACTCTGCAAAAAATGGTTCACCTCAGCTACCCTCGTCCGTCGTATTGACAAAAGTGTTATTTACTGTTGTTACCATGACAACAAAAATGTACTGTACCTTAGTCGCTCTTAATCTTTATTAACTGTGCCTGCAACTAAGTGAAATCATACTTTTATTTCAAAGGCAGGCTCGTACAAGGGAGAGTTAAGGGCGATATACAAGAGAGGGGGCTCGAGGAGAAACATCGAGGCGCGGATCCTCGCTCCAGGGTTCATCTGGCCTCACCTTAAAATCGCCACTGTACAGTGCTGCATTGCTTACGAGCTCTAAAGCCCATCTATCGCCATTGATTAGGAACCCTGCACTTTTTTTGTGCTCTTGCAAGTCGTCTCTCTTTACAATTAGTTTTCACAGATAAAAATAGAGCAGACGGAGGTTTTGTAACAATTCCAGTGCGGCCTGTCCTGCTACACTGTAACTATCTTCAACGAAATTGGGTTTCGTATTAACGACGCACTAACGTAAACCATATTAACTCAGTTACACCAATTGGTTTGTGAACTCGCACTAGATTAATCGGCTTATTGCATTAGGTCGAAAACAATGACAATATTCCGCGACTTCGATTTTGCAAGTTTCATCTCGTCTACAGCGATATGGACACAACATGAATTTCAAAAGACATTTCCCACCCCAGCTAATTGTCTGATGGCAAATGGAATTATTATGGCGACAGCTCACTTTCCTTTCCCTTTGTCGCTGTAATATCAGTTCAAAGTGTCATGGCAAAAGTTTGCCTGAATTGACCTCACGTTTATTTAATAAGTTCAGATTCATGGTCAAACAACATGGTTAGCCAAACAGAGAGAGGAACAAAAGACCTTGTAAATGACGTCATCTCCCTGACGATACAGGTATACCGCTTGCCCTGTCAATTACGTAAGTCTATTGGAGAAAACAGTGTTCTTTGCTGAAAGAAAGAAAAGTTCGACTTTTGTATCTCGTTTCTTTGATATGGGAACTGACGCAGTTCATTTAAGTTTCTTTACTGAATTACTATTTTGGAACTCGAGTTCTTGATGTTCTGTGCTCATGAGGGTAGGATAGTACCTTAGTGATAAGTGGTATATCATAAAGGAAATGCCCTCTGAGAATCACTACTTCATCTGCACAATATGTCATCTTTGAATTTTTACCTTTGTTAGTAAAATAGCTTCCTTAAATCACGCCGAGCCGATTTTGTTTATAAGGAACAGCAATAACATGCAGCGGGGATCACTGGCGTATTTCCCTTTCAATTTCGCAGACAGACGTCAGTGCCGTTACATTACCGTATGGCAGAAGTAATATCGTCAATCCAAGGGTACACTAATCAATACTCTACGACCTACTGTGAATTCCAAACAGAAAACAAGATTGACCAGCTCCAAATCTAAGGTGGTAAAGGAGGCCTACTTTAGTGTACTAAACATGGTTGACAAAGTAAAGTAAGACTACTTTCACAAGAGATACTTAGTAAATCATAACTTAGTTCAAAGTTTACTATTGTGAGGGCAAGATATCCTAAGTTCATTTAATTTTAGTACCTCCACGTCCTATTTGGAACTTGAGGTGGTTATTCCTAGCACTGACGCACTCCTGTCCTGTGTAAGTACATGGAAATCCGACTTGTGGATGAGTTTCCTGATCTTGAATCCTAATTTAATAGTCCCACAAGCCGTTATTTTGCATTTGGAAACACTCATCAATACGTAAGAATCGAGATTTTACCGTAAATATCAAAGCCCATATTAAATGAAATATAAAAGTAAGATTAAAAATTCAGCCTGTCCTCAACATACTTTAGTGATAATAGTTTTCTCTAAAGTTAATAATTTTGAGTTACATTTTTAAAACCACCCCATGCATATCACGATTTGTATTATTTATTCTTGCTGTCATCACAAATTGATATCAATAAGATATCATTGTTATGTATCAGTGAGATCGAAGGCAGGTAGTACACCATGAAGTTAGGTTTTTATGAACATAATAAGGTATGTAACTTAGAAGAGAAGAATATCTACGAGTATGACATCAATATATAGCGATCCACAGTCATAACTCACTCTCTCATATTTTCCTACATTTAAAAGGAAATCACGATAATATAAAGATACATATAGGACTGGGTACAAGACTATTTAACATTTAATATGTAATAGAAAACCCTTTTTCTATATAATAATAATGTAAGAATATTTTAACGTTTTATCAAGACTCAAACGCATACATTTTTAACTATATGACCTACCAGGTATCAGACTAAAGAAAAAAATACATTATCAGCTGTAAATTATTTGAAAGCTACTTTTCGAAAGATACTACTCCTATTGTCAGGCTGCTACCTTCTGGTGTCACGGATATTTCATACATGGTGTGCATGGATGATAACGGTGGTACTGGAAAAAAGTGAAAATGTCACCACCGGGATTCAAACCCTGGACCCACGCAATCGCGGTGTGCTGCTCTACCAACTGACAAAATTCATGGGTTCGAATCCTGGTGGCGACGGCTTCACTTTTCTCTAGTATCTCTTCAAATCTGGATTTGTGCAGGATATGCTGCTGATTTTGTTGCCGTGTTAGAAGGGATCGAATTGTTCCTTTATTGTCCTTATTGTTGTGTTTACTGTTCTGTCCAACGATTTTTTAATTTGCCATATTTAAGTGGTGATCCTTGGGCCAACTTTGATCATTTAACTAACGACTCTTGGTTTTTGCCTTTTTCTGATAGCTCTTCGATGTTATTATTTTACCAACCATTAAGAGCGCTTGAATTGACCTTTGTATTTTCAATCATGAATCTGATTGGCTGATGTGTTTGCGTCACGCTTTGATCATGATGTGAGCACGTGATATTTTGTTTGTTAGTTAGTGTTTTAACGTAATTGCTGTAGTCAGTTGATTTAATCTGAGTTAGAAGTAGGAACAAAATTGAGTGATACTTGATAGCGATCCTGTCTTTAAGCCTTGCTGCGGTTATCTCAGATACAACACTGTCTTTACAACAATCTTCTGGTGCAAACGGGTCCTCCGGGTGAGACTATGTTTAAGACATGATGGAAGTCGTAAAAAAGGAGCAGTGGGTCTTCTTTTGTCGAAGAATTCTTTTGATGGCCTCAGCGGTGTTCTTGCTGTTAGGGCGGCAAATGCCTTGTAAAGGCTTCTTGTCTTCCTCTTGACACGGCCATGAAGTGCTTCTCAAGGCCCTCCTAACATCTATATTCTCCTTCCCATTCTCTAGGAAGACGTTTTGCAGGTGCTTATCCTTCTCTGTTACCCGGCTGAAAGGAAAAGACATGCAATCCAAGTTTTAGTTTCCTCTCCTATGTCATTTTGAGATTCAACAAAAATATTACATATAGATACATCACTTGAAATTTGCTCTTTCGTACGATTTTAGATCATGTCAGATCTAAGCTCTGTGCAAGACACGTTCATCTTTGTTCTCCATATTCTTTTTTACATAAACTAATGATAGAATATAGCATGAAATCCACAAGTGATATAAGTACATCTCCAAACTCTAAGCAAATTCCAAAAGATATTTCTAAACTCCGAAATTCTTTAACTCTGAAATTCTCTGGAACTCCTTAGCTCTTACCCTTAGGTCAAAAATTATTCTCTTTAGTATAGTTATGGGCGGGACCTACAATATGCAACTTATTTTCCACTTCCCCAACAACTGTGATGCAACAAATCTCTTTCTATGGTTTAGCACAGCAGCGACGCTAGAAGATAAAACAGAGCAAATTGTATGTCCCATATATGTGAATGGGACGAAAAAGGAAGCCGCCGAAGAGTTCGCCCTGAAGCATGCCACTGAACTCTAGCAAAACCTTCGCTATGTGTAATGTGCCCACACAGAAGCTACTTTGGGGAATCCCTTCGAGATTAACTAATCAACTTTTACGTTACAAAAAGTCTCTGAGATGAGATATGAGATATATGAAATATGAGACACCGTAATTGGCCTTCATATTGCTCTGTAGCAATTTATCTTGTTGTCAACCTGTGGCAGAGTACATTTACTGTTATCAAGGAGTAGAAAAGAGAAGTTACCACGTGTACTAGATCTCAAAGAAATTTCAATTATGAAGGTGTTCTTACATGAATCAAACGTTTTAAGTTTTATACCTCTTCTCTCCTTTTAAATATCCTCTCAGAAGTTAAATATATTTTTAACTCATAATGCATTTTTACGAAGAAGTATCAACTAAATATAGTCAAACTGTCCCAAATACTTGGCATATCCTACTGCGAATCACCCAACTTTTCTAGTGCACAAGAAAAAGACCACAAACAAAAGCATCAACAACAAACAACAACGAAAAGAAATAGGCCTACCTTCTTAAAAAAAAGAACCCCTATTCAATCCGTGTAATGAAAATAAAACGAAGGAAAAACTTCTACCATACAAGCAACTCGTGCTCAGGCCAGTTCTTGTCACGTCGACAGAAAATGTAATCGGTACATCTTATAATGCATCTGATTATTTTTAATGAAAGAATCTACCTGTTCTATACCCAACCTGTTAATCATCGGAATAAATGACTTACTATCTGTTGCAATCCCTCCTATAGCACCCATTGACAAATTGATAAATTGCATGTTATACGTAGCACTTAAGTCACGACACAAATCCGAGTATTTCACTGCTTCTCTTTGATAATTTGATGATATATTTGACGATAATTATGATAATTTTTTCAACTTGAAATTTATTTTCATACCATACTAAGTTACATTTGAATACAAATATCAACAATGATATAAAATAATTTATTTTAAACTCACGATGTATTTTATTCAAATGTATCTAATTATAGTCAAACACTCGCAAATACTTGGCATCTTAAACTGCGAATAATGCAACATTTCTAGTTCACAAGAAAAAGACGACAAACAAAAGCAACAACAACAAACAACAACAACAATAAAAAAACCCACAAAATAAAGACAAAAAACAAACCAACCTCTTTAAAATAAAACCTATTCAATTAGTGGGTATGTAATGAAAATATAACGTAAGAAAAACTTCTACCATACGAGCAACGCCGGCTCAGGCCAGTTCTTGTCATGTCGACAGAAGATGTAATAAGCACATCTTATGATGCAACTTATTATTTTTTTCATGAGATAATCAGATTCTGTCTGTGCAATTCCCATCCTGTTTATCATTTGTATACATGATTTACTATTTGTCACTATCCCTGCTATAGCACTTGCACGTCATTAGTAGCACTTAAATCAAGGCAAAAATCCGAGTATAATGATAATAACAATGTTAATGTCATAAATTCTTCATCAACTTTATTAATCATGAGACACTCTCATGTGTTAGTGGATATTCATTGTTTACAAGGAATAAAGCTGATATATAAGTATACCAGAATACTATAGTAATAGTTTCTTTAAAGTCTCAATGCAATACATTTTTTAATTCCGTTGTTTACAATACCTAAGCAATTAACATTGATAATAACGATAACGATAAAAGTTATAATAATAGTAAGAAAGATCACAACAAATGATCAGGACAGTAATAATAACAAATAGTAAACGATCATAATTTATAATCAATTTCTTGAACCAATCAAACCTTAGCCTAAGAAAACGAAAGATTACAAACCAGAAATGTTTGCATGCAGTGGCCACACGAGACGCGGCACATACCAGGCATCGATGGCAAACTATTCGAGCCACTTGGTCCAGCAGAAGCTGGGGCAAGATTGATGATTCTTTTGCAATTAGGCCGGGGACAAGCAATCCTTAAAGACGATGCTTTACATATCAGGAGACAGTTGCAGGGACAACGCACATATTTTCTACCGGGTGCTGCATTTCTGATTGGAGTAGCTTCATTGCATTGACTGCATTTGACAACATGTTGTTCCTTTTTCCCACTTATGTCAATCATAGATTGGCATACTCGGCAGGTGACCAATGAATTACCATCAATGTTTCCATTGCCCAAACCAGGATATACGTGAGATTCATTTTGGCTGATGACCCTTTGTCTTCCTCTTATATCTTTTTCCGCCAAGAGAGGCTGACTTTCCTCGTCTCCCATTTTTCACAAAAGCCCTTGAACAGTTTCCATAATTAATGCGCTTCTTCCTAAATTAGCTGAAATTGTCTCAAAAGCCCCATCAAAAATTATTTTGGTGACGGCGTACTTTCGGCGCATGGTCTTTTGACCTGCCATAATAATTTGGAAAAAATATAATCTTTTAAGTAGTTTTAAAACAATTGATCGTTTTAATTGTCGAATTCGCTTTTCAATTTGAGCAGATATTCGTTTTTTCAAATTAATTCATGCTCGTTTTTAACATAAGGAAACGAGAAAAATATGGGTCCATTGTACTTCATAATATCTTCCACGATAATGTTTTTCCAAATATAATGCCTTTGAAACCTTATCATCAAGTGAAAATGTACTAAGTTTTCGGTTCTGCCACGTTCAGCATTAAATTCTTTTGTTTTTAAATTTTAAAAACTGGAAACGAATAAACCCTCCACATATACAAAAAGCATATAAATGGAATAACTGAAGAACACAAAGGTTGATATACAGTGAATATGATTTCCTGAATAGAAAAAATATCTTTGAAAAAGAAACTACTTTTCCTAATGATATTTGTACTACAACTAGATAGGTAAGATCGGTTGTAGTCTCGTCAAGAAATTTGATAGAGGGGGATTCACTCCAGGAATCATTAATCTGTTTTAATTTTTATTTCCAGTAATTAATTGAAAAACCGATTATCTTATTTGTCATTGAAATAACTAATAAGCGCTGGTAAAGTCATATTCCTTATGTTTTGGATTCACATACTAACCCACAAATATACAATTTCCTCTATGTACAATACTATGCTGATTTCTAGCTATTTTCACTTACCTAAATATTTCTTTTAACCACCTCTAAATAGACAATTGATATGAATTCACTATTAGTTATGATTGAAATT
>JAAAKL020000864.1:0-35532 GCA_010016065.2 Carybdea cf. marsupialis auct. non (Linnaeus, 1758) | reverse complement strand
GTATCAATGGTGCAAATTTGAAGAAAATCTGAGAGGTAGGGTTAAAACCTTGTCCTTGTTTTACATGGAATGACCCTTTAGTATCTGTTCTTAATTGGTTTCATTGACCAGCAGAAATGGAGTAATATATGCTTCCCCCATATTTTGCTATTTTCCAAACACAAAAGGCTGGATTCACACCTCAACTTCTGAATAATAGATACATCTGTACCTAAATCAATATGAATGAAGATATGTAGGATATTGGGTTTTATTAATTTCGTTCATAAAGTGGAATAGAGACTGGCTAGCTCCTTAATTTCAGTGACAATTATCTAAAACAAGTAATATGGCAATATTCAAAATGTATCAGAATAGGTAACTTACATACAACAAAGATTCAGGCCATGTTTTAAGGTGCAAAATATGACCACTGTAGACAGCTAGTAATACAATGGGGTGATCTCAAGACCTTATCATTTATTTAGGCCTTCTGCTTTAGATGAAGGCAATCCTTTACGTAGCAATTGCCTCGTGCAATGTGCACAGTACCAAAACGCTCTCTGATATCAGACTGTATTCTGTTGGCCGTCACCCGCCGTCGTCATGTCTCATCAGAGTCTAACTTTATCCTTTTAAAGGAAATTGTTTAAAGTTTAAAATGTCAGGTTGTGATGAGGATTTCGTATGCAACGACGGGCACATTGCCCATACTATATACTATAGTATCGCAAAGTACGCCTATAAATGGCTGTGAAGCCATATCCAAACGTTTTCTTCCATACGATTTGTAAAAATCCTATTAACAAAATGAAACATATTTTATATCCACCTTTTACAAGACTAGTTAATATGAAACTCTTAAAACCTCTTCCCACGTTCGCGCACCGATATCGTTCAATTTGGAAGAATGAAATGTATATATACATTGTAAACAATTTAACAGACCTTTCATTTCAAAGCTAGTATGTGCAAGTATGCTATTGTTATGCATTCAAAGTTCTGCTCTGGGAATGAACAATTTGTACATGAAAACCATGTTTGTGCTGCGTTTTTACGATCGCTGCTCAACGATTGGGCTCTTGGGTGGTGCAAGTCCCCGCAGTGAATTTAATATCCATATCAATTCTCTGAATCAGCTCCAGGTGACAAAATTCTTCAACCAATAAACACTGAATAACAGAAAAGGTGTCAACACAGCAGAATGCTGTTTCCTCCCGACAACTGTTGACTGATTTGCTACAAACAGTAAAACTTACCACTCTGTTCACCTAAGAATACCAGTTTGAATTTCCGTAGTGGGTTCCCGAAATCAGAGCCCATAACTGCAGTTGATAACAAATTGCCGAGTAAAAATTTCAAATGTGTCTAACTTCCAACTGCTTCCTGCGGGTTCTTAAA
Source organism: Carybdea cf. marsupialis auct. non (Linnaeus, 1758) (assembly GCA_010016065.2). NCBI lineage: Eukaryota > Metazoa > Cnidaria > Cubozoa > Carybdeida > Carybdeidae > Carybdea > Carybdea cf. marsupialis auct. non (Linnaeus, 1758). Next base: position 34,152 of record JAAAKL020000864.1, on the reverse strand, counting down.
AGATCCGCCGCAATGCAACTGAGCCAGTTTTACGTATGGTTCTTCAGTGACTAGCGCGATGCACTATATACGTTTCTAATTTTGCCTTTTCTCCGTAGATCCCCTCCCTTGTTTTACAAATCTGCGTACTTTAAGAGGTTGGTATAATGGCAAACATTTGCCACGCATCAAAATACATGATAGCCATTTTGAACATGCGTACTACCGCTCACATTAATTCCATGGTGATTCAGACTCCTGTTTTTGTTTGCAATTAAGACAAACAGTGCGAAATCAATACCACACCGCTACGTTTGCAAAATCATAATATCGCATATTCAGAGAAAAGGATAAGAATATGCTGATGGTTGGGGAATCCGTTTTTACGAGTTTAACTGGACCTACAAAGCGAATCATTACAATATCACATCAGTCATTCTTTTTGACGCCCAGCCCTAATGACGTTAGTAAGATTTTCTTTATATGTTGAAAAACTCTGTCGAAAGGATCAGGTGACGTCAGTAAGATCACTAAGATAATGGCTTGCACTGTCCACGCTTTACTTTATTCATGTGACGACTTTACGGGGAGCTTAAGGGGATGTCTCCATGGGTTTTCCCTCGCTCTTAGGAACTGGCGCATCTCCTTCTTGTACGCAAAAAGGTAATTTATATCTTTGCCCCCTCCCCCCTTTGCTTCTTTTAAAAGCATTTTAACTCTGATTGTTCACCGGGAGACTACAGCATGTCTTGACAAAATATTTTCCTTACTCTTTCTTCTTGATATTAGAACCACAGTTGATGGGTTGGATGGCACAGAAAACCTGTCTATCTCTCCCTATCCTCGGTTGCTCTTAGTGCTTGATGTGAGCTTAAATCTGTCTGACTCACGGTGACCGAAATCATGTACTCAAGTTAACCTGTACCTTTTTCTAATCCTTTTCACTTCGGTTGTCTCCATAGTGATGATGGGTGGGTACTATTGCACCTCACTATATCCCTAAGGAATTTAATTTTTGTGGCAGCCTTATTGTGTATAGATGTCGGTCTTCGCTTTATGCAATAACCCCTAGTTCTATGGCAATTTTGGTGAGTATAAGGTATCATATTTGAGCATAAGAGTAAGGACAGCTAGCTCCTAATCAAGTTACCATTACAAGGTGCATTCAGTGTCTGTTTCAGGGGGTGGGTGATAGGGCCCTAGGCTCCAAGAATAGAGATACATATGTCTGTCCATTTTTATCTCGTGAAAGCAAGTAAAATATCGGAAACTATACCCACTTGAGAGACCACAGTACCTTGAGGCCCTCCGCATCACGATCATCTTTAAATTACCTTGGGATGCACAACGTCATAGGGAGGGTCGCAAGCTTTATTGTGCCCAGGACCTCACATTCCTCAAAACCATTACTGGGAGTATTGGGATGTACCTATTTCCCATGCAGTATGCTAAAACATTTTACATTTTCTGAATAGATACAGAAGCATAGAAAGAAAATGGTGTGGAAATAATATTTTGTGACCCGTTGAAGAGAGGAGTGTGTACTGAAAGGAATTAAAAAACTTTGTTGGTAGTACAAAAGAATAAACTGAACTAGTGTTGTAGCTGAGGTATTTTCCGCTTCAGCTACAACTATATTGCACATCAATCATAGCTATCGGCGAAAAGAGTAACGGCTATCTTGATTTTCCGCCTAGTGGAGATCCGGCTTAATCCTAGCATTTTAACTCCGGCATTAGCACTCACGGTGTTGAACACTCCTCCGTGTAGTTCTAGCTTAAGCCAAATTATTCTATCAAAAATTCGTTTCAAATCGCACGAAACAGAGAAAACGTTTTAATACAAAAAGCCTTTTTTCGTCTGACATTCTTCTGAATACAAAATCGTCAGAATTGAAATTGAGAAGAAATCAATGAAACTTAACTCAATTGTGTTTTAAAGTAGCCAATCAGACGTCTGACTCCCAGATTGATGTTAACATTGACCAATCAATGTCTGTGGAACTTAATGGTTAACCAAAAAGGCCCAATGAAAAGACTAAATATACGGAAGTGGTCATCCGTATGCAATTTTGCACAGTCTGGGTTTTCAAGCAAGTGCTGCCCTATGACAGAGTCAAATTGCTTACCAGTGCTTTAAGTTTTAGAAACCCAAGGTGGTTGTTTCTTTGTAGGAGCTGATACCTGGCGGATACAGGATGGAACATACTGCTTAATTCTATTAACTAACCTCAAAGTCGTGCGTCTGACATAGCCCCTCTCGCACTGGCAAAAAAAAGAGTAAACAACAATGCTACAATTTGTAGAAGGGACGCGGTCTTTGTGGTCAGTTGAGAAGGCTTTCCTACATGTATAATTTACGCGTAGGGTCAAAGCGCCAAAGCACGTCTCTACGGAATATTTGATCTGGTTTTCGAATCGAATAGAAACGTTACCAATAAAGGTTAGCTTTAAGTATACGGGACATTCCTTTGGTCCAAGAGGTTTTTGCTGGAAATCAGAGATAATTTTTCCTTCATAGTTAAGTCTCCCATGCATTGCCTTCCTCGGGACATTTCCTTACTCGAGGAAAAATTCTTTCAACTTTAATTTGTTGTTGGGTGGACAGAGAATAGATCTCTTTCTATATCAAACTTTTTATAGCATTCTTAAGCACTTTCTACTCCAAAATTTACAAAGATGCACTTGTAGATGCCTTATCAGGTCGGACGCCATATTCTCAAAGTTATTTTTGAACACAATTTAGCACGCCTGAGCATCAAAGTGATGTTACTTTGCCACTCTCTCAGCAGACGTAGCCTAAGTGCACGTTGATCTTTAAAATTTCCTTCTACAAAAGATTGTTTGATGGTCTGATCAACTTGCGTCGAGTACAAAAATGCTTAGAAATTTTATTAAATAAGTTTGTAAGAAAATGATAGAAAAGGGTTCATAAAGTTTTCTGGAGATAGGAGATTGTCTTATTTTCTCAAGTCTCTGAAGAGAAGAGGTTAATATGTATTATTAAGTCCCATAGAAGTTGAGGTTTTTGGATTTAACTAAGTCTAGATTCACGTCTCTAGGGATTTGGGCCTTGATGGAATCAAATTTCGTACTATTTGCCATATTTGATGACAATCTTTTAAAACATTAGTCCGTTTTGGAAGTCAGTAAAGGCTTACAAGAATGCCTTTTGTTGTTGTAGCAATTGAACTAAAACAATGGATTTCGTGTCTGTCGAATAAGTTTTCTTCTAGCGTAAAACAGAAATTGTTCCTTCTTTAATAAATAACCCCTCCACATTGGCTGTTTCGATCAGACCTTCGTATTTTATTCACATTCATGTGAATCTCACTATTCAAAATGTTTTCTCTCTTTTTGTTAATTAATAGTCCCATACTCTATTATAGAGTTTAGGAAACGAAATGTAGTAGAGAGCCACGTGTCCTGAGTCACGATATGGTGAGGTAGGGAGGCTAGTTCCTTTCCTTGTCGCGTTCATCCTTCCCCAGCTAATGCCAAGTACCTTCTTTACTACTGGCTTCGAAGCAGGAGTTTTCAGATTGATGACCGAGGTTGGACTCGAACCATCAACCCTCTGCTTGCTAGTCCTGCTCCCTACAGGCTAATCTAACTCGCCTCCAATTTGTACTTAACAAGCTTTTATTCGCTTATATTTGTTATCCATCTATTTGTTATCCATCTATTTGTTATCCATCTATTTGTTATCCATCTATTTGTTATCCATCTATTTGAAGAAGAAAAAAACAATCAAAGTTCTTCAGGTTTGGAAGGAAGATTATTTGTGTTCCAGGGAATATAATATAAAGACCAGGCCTTTTAGATTGCTCCCATGTATATTCATGAGTTTGATGCAGGGTTTTCTTTTTGTTCTACCAAATCATTGCCTACCTTTTGTTTTTCAAAGTCTGATATAGGTAAGGCTTCATAGGGTATGGGCTTGTCTTAATTTCTGGAATCTATAATTACAAAACGTGTCCATAGGATAATGTGTAGGGGTAAATAAACATTGTATCCTTTTGGACAACTTTAATTCACCTTTAAAAACTTGTTTCTCAACGTTGTGGGCTTTGCAATTTGGCGAATGTATAATATACAGAGGTACATTGAAGTAATCGGGATAGGTTTCGGGACCAAACTTCAACATTCGTGGGTGAACCTATATCTCCTCTCTAAGTATTTGTAAACTTGAAGAGAGGGTGTAACGTCTTTGCTTGTATCTACCGAACAAAAAAAAGTCAAATATACAAGGACCTTTTTGAAAGTTCTCACAAAGAAATGCACTTTCGACCACAGACCTCTTGATTAGCAGTAGGGCCCGTATTGAAATTTCAATGTTCATCTGCTGATTCAAGAAAATGAACCAACGGTTTGCTCTAATTAGAGAAATTCTAAGTGCGTCAAACTCTAAAGACTTTAAATTCTGTTGAAAATACGAAAGCTTCGATTAGGCAGCACCCGAAATAGCAAATATTTACTGTATTTTAGAGAGTTGTCAAAACTGGCGAATGAACTAATTACGAAAAAAAGATTAGCTAAAGCCTTCGAAGACATGGTCCATTGCAATGGCGCTTTAATACACGTACTTTTAAATAAGTTCCCCAACATGTCAAGCTTTGTAAAGATCAGTCTCGTTAAGCTGGTCAGCTGACGACATCTTTACATCAATAAAAAAGCAAGAAAGCAGGGTAGGGGCTCTGCTATGGCAACAATGCATAGTAATGATGGCGATAGTAAAGAAGACTCTATTGCTGTCATGGTGACAAGATTACGATTGCGAGGATCATGATGGCAATGGCAATGGTGAGAATTATGGTGCAAATGGCGATGGTCACGATCATGATGACAATGATGATGGCAAGTTAACGATGGGGTAGCTGTTCATCTTCCACCGCTTGCTTCAAACCAATAAAAGTCATAACCTCAGAACATTCTCCAAAGAAAGTTGACATTGAGCTCAGAAGATTATTGTCCGTGGTCTTAAAATACATGTGTTTTGACGGTATTATTGTTGCACTACTTACTGGCTACTGGCTCTTATTGACAGGATAAAGCCGCAAATACATCTTACCTGTTAAATACATAAAGTTATGGATCCATTACGGACCGCGGCGTATATTTAACATTAAAAAGTTTTGATGCGGCGCTTAAGCGAGGAAGGGCAATATTTTGGCGTGTTAACATTATTTTCCAATTTTTTACGCTCTTTACTCTAAAGAGCTGAAACACCAACGCCTTCATCTGTTTCTTTATTTGGCTCAAACAGCTGACACAGTTCCAAGAATTTTTAGGCTCTTATCAGTTTTGAATGAGTTGTGTATTCCCCGCTTTTAAGTCATGGCTATCCATCTTTGAAACAATGGGTGCTGTGGCGGAGCAGTCCATTAGTCAGGAAAACATAAAAACAGTGCTATTTTAATTCAATTTCGGATAGAAGGTGAATTGATCTTTAGAGGGTCTAGTTTGAATGGTAATTGAAAAGTATGGTTAGTAATCAAGGACCGGGGTCATTCAAAAAGGGGTTTAATGTTTTAATCATGAAGGTACTTGCTCTTCCTTTTTATAAGAAAAGGAACGGAGAGCAGCAAAGCACAATTACGACCGTAGCAATCGGGAGCTTAGGGGGCACTAGCCATTTTTAGTAATATTACGTATTGTAGCAGTAAAAGTATTGTTACGAATTAATCCGCTGATTAAATTTTGTTCGTTTAGACAATGGGTCTCCGCCCAACCCCCTTTGGCAATCGTTGCTGCAACCCTGACGATGTAAGCCATTTACTGTCTTATGGGCTGTGAGGCAGTCACTTCATTCAGAAAACATGAGGGAGAAAAGCGAAAATATCACGATCGGCGCTCTGACACGGAATACACCTTACAGCGACAAGGTGCTTTACATATTGAGGCATTTAGTTCATCGTATTGTAAACAATGTGGGAAACAAAGATGTAGAAAGGTCCTCTTTTGCAGCTCTTTTAAAGCCTTAATCCAACATTAGGATTTTATGACAGGAAAAGTTGGCCACTTCAACTACTATAGTCAACTTGTATGGAAAACCTAGGTACGACTTTAAAAGCTTCGCTGTGTGAAAGCTTTGAAGAATTTTGCAGCAAAGAAATTACTACTCACTAAGGACAATCGAGAAGAGAATGCGTTTCGCTCAGCTTATCAGCAGATGATATGGAGGGAAGCCAGTATCTCTGCACAAGATCTTCCAAATGCATAAATGCACGACTACTCCAGAGATGCACGGCGATTTACACCCAAGGTCGATAACTGAATTTCTAAATGGCCTAGTGTGTAGTTGCAGGCTGAGTTGACGAATAATTGGATACATGGAAACAGTGCAAAAACGAACTTCCAGGACTTACTTTTGCCAGTTTTAATACATTTGTTGTTCATCAATACCGTACTTGACTTTGGAAAGCTACCCTGGAGTAGTAATCATCAAAGCACAACATAGACAATACCTTCACAACTTAATAATGGTACATTTTGACCTGTCAAACGGCCTATATTGTACTTTACATTACTAAAGTAGATTTAACAATTTGTACCAAACCCTAAAACCCTGACAGATTGTTTTCTCTCAATAAATGTCGGGGTTACTTGAAAGAAATGCTGAAATGACTATGCTGGTGGCTATCGATCAAATACACAAGATACCTAACTGCTGGTGGCTATGGATCAAATACACAAGATACCTAACTGCTGGTGGCTATGGATCAAATACACAAGATACCTAACTAACCTGACTTCAGTACGTAAACTATGACCATGACTTTGTCCTCAGCGACAAGTCTGAACATTGACCACCTCCCCCCATAATTACTACTAAGATAAATTACACTCTTTACTCCCTCCGTCTCCTTCAATGATGAACAAGGGCCAACTTCTCCGAATTTTAGGTAGCCGACATCTTGACGAATGAACCAGAGAAAACTCGAGCAGAAAGCAGGCTTACGTGAATCGATTAGTAGGCCTACTGCCAGCTGGGCAGGTTTGCCCGCTTTCATCATGATAGGTGATGTAGAATTTGTAATCGTGGCAGTAGAACACGTGGCAGTAGAATACGTGGCAGCAGAAAACGTCGCAATATGAACTTACCTCATACAAGCTAGCACAGCAAAATTTTATATGACAGTAGGTTCCGACCATAGAGTTATCACTTACTTAATGATTGATAATTCTATGGTTTCGACAGCTTAGTGGCCATATTAACTGCTGAATCATTGTGAACCTAAGTCCCAGAATTGCCTCGCAGCTTCAAATTTGGCGCTCTAAAAACTAGCCAGTGACAATCTGGTCCCTGATTGGCTAAGACCAAGAGACAAATCTTCTAGAGCAAAACATACTCTACTGCATAAGGTTTGTCTCTTCATTGGATTTCTGCCTCGCGGACAGCCAATCGACCCTGACCAGAAAACATATCTTCCGACAGATGTCATAAATAAACACGCCTTTAAGAGCGAATCATCCCGAAAAACGGTGGGTATGGTAGTTAATGTGTAAGTATAAGAAAAGAAAGGAAGACAAAAAGGATGGAGTACCACAGTTATATGAGTGGAGAGCAAGAAACGAAGTTGATCTGCTAAACAACGAACTTGTTATACCTGCAACAAGAAAGCGACCTTATCTGACAAAAGAAATTGCTATGATTCGAGTGTTTGAACTGACGGTGCCATTTGAAGACAATATGAATGTAATCACTGTTTGAAAACCAAGTAAAAAAGAGCTTCTTGGAGGAAATGTGAGGATGTTGGAGTGAGCACAGAATGCCATAATGTTGCGGTCGGATGCAGGTAAACGTTGTTGAAAGGATGAGAAAGTTTTTGGTTTCCTAGAGATTAGGTACAGGGATCAACGATATGGTTTAAAACCTAGCCATTGGATACCGATACAAAGGAGCGATCATATGTTGGGAGAAGAATGGAGTACCCATAGACTTAAGAGGTCTATGGGTGTACCCTATTTAAATCTAATGCGAAGGGAAAGTGATGACATCGCACATCAAACGTTTTGAACGTAGTACGATTTGACGCCAAATATCTAAAGGCAACTCTGGAATTGGCTGCATCCCAAAATACCAGACCTGTATTGTACATAGTGTTTAAACTAGAGGCGTTTGAATCTCAAAAATCTCTTGCCAAAACTCTGCTGGTATTCCTTGGTTCCTTAAGTTAGGATCCAGCATCAAATAATACGGTTTTGTTGGAGAGATTTAAACTTTGAAACCTGACATCTCGATATTGTGAAAAGGTATCACTCTCCATTTTGGCCATTGACGATCTCACTAAAGGGCAACATGAAAATTGAGCTTTCCCCCCAATAATTCAAACATTTTCAAAATTGTGACGTCAGACTTTCCCTCCTCATGACATCTATAAGGAGAATGGGCACATATTTAAGTCGTATAAAGCTAGCCCTCGACACCAGTGATGTGGCGTTCAAATTATCATAAAAATACAATCTAGGGTATGGAGGTGCTTCAGAATACTTAAGGCCATACCACTCGGTTCACACTTCGTTTAAAATAACTAGGATTTTTCGGTTATTGACCATCGGCCGATCGAATTCGACTTACCCTGTTACAAATCACTCTCTTTTGTTGAATTAGGAGTAGTTAAGATCTACACATCAAGTTATATCTTGACGAAAGCCGGCCATTAAAAGGTGGCAGTGTCCCAACAGCCCTCTTAGGGCTACATATTTACCCAAGACACGTTGAATTCCCTCTTCACAGTGGCACTGTTTCTAATGAGAGAAGCGACTATACAGGTTAGCACGAAGTACTTTGACTGGAAGTTCTGTCCAATTCTAACAAATGTTCGACAACCTCCTAACGACTGTGACTGAGCTTTGTTTTCTCCCTCACTAATGCGTGTTAAACTGTCCGTACAGAATTTAGGAATTAAAAAGAACTTTAAACACATCGTCGAGCAGATTTTGCCATCACGTCTGAGACGATTCTCATGTAGAAAAGGTGGGGCTTCCATATTTGCCATATGCGGGAGTCACGAGTCTATTGCAAAGGTCAGTAGAGACTATAGTTTGAATGAGAATCTTGGGGTACCTCATGGTAATGAAACAATATTTAACACTGATGTTCTATTGTGTCGAGGTGTCTTGTTGTAACTTACATGCTCAACTATTATGACGTAGCCAACGCCAGACCATTTCATGCAACATCTTCACTTGGAATAGTAAGTTTCTATACTACTAAATCTAAGTAGCACAAACATACAACTGCCCAAAGAACGGATTAAGCTTGCGGGAGCGGATCTTTTATCCCATACATATAAATGTGCAAGGGCTTGAAATTTCCTGTTCAAGTTTTCTTTTATTGGGTGGGGGCATGTTTGTCCTTGGACCTACACACTAACTCCCCCCTTTGGATCTGGCCCTACATCGCCATCTTGCGCTTAAATTTTAAGACCTCCAACTATATATCAATTTTTTCCTTTTGGAACCACTGCTGCAAAGAAATGAACAAGCCTCACGAAAGAACACGGTTGAGTCACTTGGCAGTAGAAAGGGGCAGTTCGGCCAGTACCATAAAACTGGTTGCAAGTCATCTATAGAAGGAATGGCAAGGTTGAGACCGCGCACAGTATGATGTTAAACAGGGCCTCATCGCTGTAAAAAATACAAGATCAGTTAGTGCTAACTCGGCAACAGAAGAAACAAACAACAACACTAGACAGGTTCTGCTTCTCGTGTATTGGCAGCACAATATCATAGATAGCTATCAATTAATACAGAAGGTTATACCAGGAGAAATTGGTCAATAAAAGTGGAATCTGCTTCTCCAATATAAAAATTTTAATTAACTTCACTATTCAACTGGAAATATTTTACTGATAACTTAATATTACATAATAGAAAAAATCTGAGGCAACTGAATGAAAAGTTCAGTTCTACTTGGTAGTAAAAAATTAAGAAATACAGGACATTGTTTCGACATATGATAAATGACATACTTTGATACGAACCCTAAAAGATTGTTAAGACTTGAAACTGCTAACGTAATATAGTCTATGAACATAACCAAGTTCAGTACATAAGCCATCTACTTTTTCTAGGAATCGATCAGTAATCAAGAAATATATATATGTCATTCAGCACAGCACAAAAATACGCTCTGAATTGTAATGAAAAGATTTCAACGACAGGCGGCCATTTGTATCAGAGCGAAAAAATTAGGAGAAATATTACAGTGCGCATGCATTACATACATTACTATAAAACAGTACACATCATTTTTGCAGGGGACCTCGTTTTCAAGGCGAGGCTCAAATTCTCAATGGTTCAGAAAGTTTGTTGATACTTTTTCAAAAACTTTTCGTCAACTTGAAATGCTTTGGCGATGAAGAATTGTAGTAATACATAGATCACTGAGTAATTTCACACTGTCTAAGATATATTTTACTTCGAAATAGTATCAGTTACATACCATTCATCTTTACCTTACTATTCTCAATTAGAATCTTCTTTGCCTTCAGGTCCTTACACAAGGTGTTCTTTACATAAAGCAGCCTTTAGTAGCCTGGACACCACCAGCCACTTCCAAGTGTTAACAATGTACCTACCGAATATTAACTCAGCAAACAATTGCACAATAACGTGGAGACGTTAGGCTCACACCGTCCAATTTCTATGGCAGATCTCGCCCACTTTCTACCTTAAAAAGGGCAGATGCTTGGGGCAGGCCGCTAGAAAAACAGCTTCCCCTTCCTACGCAGTATTGGTACACAGCAACATGCACGTTTACAGCCTCAGCGAACCGTGTAATCAGCACATCATTAATAGAGTACGATTGACAGGGGAAGGATGTGTGCTAAGATATAAACTAATGATGTCCAACGGTCATACCTTCCATCCGGCTAAGTTCCTCAATCGATGCGACCCCCAAACCATAAATGTAAGACGAAATGTGGACCTACGGAAATGCGAGTCGCTGTTGACCGTAAATTACCATGTGGAACTGACAATATGCAAGGCGTACACATTTGATAAGGACGTCAACGAGGCCCTTAGATAATTACGACAACATAAACTCATAAAATGAAAGCAACAAAGAACTAACAAACGTTCTTCTTATTTCTCTGTTTCTTCCCGAATGAGACATTCGGAGCTAAGGGTGCCTTAAAGACCCCGACCATAATCGTGCTACCATCTTAATATATCTGGCGATTTTAACAGAAAATCTCTAGTTTCACTTTACGTTCGTTAAAAGAACCCCAACTTCGCCATTGCGGGATTGGCAAGGTGTGGGTTGGCCGGAGCGTCCTCTTATGGATCTACAACTTTGTACTTGTTCATTCTTAAACTGAAACTGCTACACTTGATAAGTACCCCAAATTAACATTTTAATGGCTAAGCTTGGTGGACTTTTGTTGTTACATTTTGTCTTCATTAAATCTTTATGGTTGCCCAGGGAGAACGTACTGGAAATTTGTGACGGCGCCTCGTTCCTAACTCACTAATAAGTTCAAAGAAATATTCGGCTTTTCATAACTAAAATGAAAACATCTTTCTAAATGACAGATATTCGATGAGGCCACTACGTAATAAGGGCAACGATGATAAACCTGGTCACCATCCTGGTGCGACTTAAGAATCACCCAACCATTGGAAGATCAAATCATCTGCTATACGTTTGTTACTTGGCTGAATTAAAGCTATGTAATCATAGAAATCTCCAATAAATACAAATTCATAGTGCCTAAAGAGCCGCTCCTTTCCTCGTTATCATCTTTGGAAGATAACGACAAAGCGCATAAAAAAACAGCACAATTGAAGAAAAATACGATCGTAGTCATCTTCAGCACTGTGACGTGGCCCATGGAACTGTCTATGAAGCAACGCTTACGAGAAGATTCCAAGAAAATGTAAACAGTTAAGGCATCTTGATGCCCTTCGTACGTCAAAATGCATTCATCATCACTAAATGCAGGTGGATCCTAAAAAGAAGTGGCTTTTCTAAGTATGAGTATTAAGTTCTATGAAGTATGTAACTACGTTTAACTAAAGAGGACTGTACAACACTTTTCTACTGAAGAATTCGTGTACACCATAAATTTCTGCTAAAATGATTTAAGGAAATTTACCTCTCACTGATAATACCTAGCTACGGTACCGTTTTCTTTATGAACACTATAGGCAATTTCATTATCAATGCGTCATATCTGTAAACAAGTCGTCCAACTTTACGCTTTACTGCAACTGTGTCAAGTGTTATTGTACTTTCTCCTGATATCGTTTCACCAATAATTACGTCCGTGCAGAAACCTTTGCTACAAATCTTGGGCAGCGTGCATTACGAGGTACAACTTCAGTCAATCCCAAACTGTCACTGCTATCAGCATATTTGTCATGGCAGAGTTCTCATTATCAAGCCGAGAAAAGTCAATGCAATAACTTATTGCACCTGGTCTAAAGCATGAGCTTGATATCAATAAAATGCTGGTCAATTCATTGCTCATTCAAAACTCTATCTGTAAATAGTCGGACCCTAAATAATTTTTATATATCTCTCAGTAAAAAAATTCATTTCCAACTACTACTTTTCTATTCATTATCAACATCCACATCCCCCACTTTGTTCATCAGCAGGCCTGGGAGGTAGAGGAACTGGTTTCACCACCTGCTCTTCCACTTTACTTTTGTTTTCTAAACCGGGTAAAGATGCAGCAACTCGTCGGAATAACTAGAGTACAAAAAGAGAAATGCATGAAAGATGTAAGGAAGCTACATTTCAATTCGAGTGCCAAAAAGGGGGTTATAAAGTGAAGGGGTGGGGAAAGTAACGCAGGAAACCGGTAAAGCCGGTACAATGCCTCGCACCAAGGTTTAGCAATAAACGACTTCATGACATTGTTAAAGGGGGTGCTACTTTAGTAAATTTTGTTCTATAGAAGTAAGGCAACTTAGAATGTAAAGCAAATGCCTTCTCATAAAACACGTAGCTTTGAATATTTGATACTAGGAAATAGGCATTGAGAGCCCATGCTCATTATTGCTGCCTATGACATTATTAAAATCAAAATATAAAGTTAAAATCTCCGTCCCTTACTTGTAAAAACTGTCTATCAAATACAGACATCTATGTGTTGAGGCTATTATTGCATACGTTGCCACACGTGATGTAGCCACTGTTCTCTAAACAACAATGGATCGAGCATCTTCTGTCTCAAAGCGAGGTCAGTAGTTCAACGCCATTTTAGTCCCCATCAAACAAGCTTATAATCAATATTGCGTAATACTGTGGACTTTCCCGAGCAATTTTAACTTTTGAAGGCTAGTATTCGTGACCACGCTTTTCTCTGTTGGAAACGAGGGCAAGCTGGATCCTGACTTTCTTAGTGATCAGTGGATGTACCAAAGAAAAGACGATTAATGGCATCCACAGCAGGACGCTTCGAATTGCCTTGATGATTTTGAGGGGCAAAATGTAACTATACGCTGTTGGCCCAGCATTTTGCCTCATATAAACATTTAATACTTTTCACTTGGTGAAAATCTCCGCTTTATTCTGAACGTTTTTGAATATCTGGTCAATTTAATACTCGTGCATTACATGTCTCAAATTTTCAATTTAGCTACTTGTCTGGTGAAGCACCTGCCTATCCAATAACGAATTTGCTCCGCTAGAACTCGACAAATATCTTAATGGGGACACTAACATTTGTAGTTGCAAACTATGCAAAACAGCTTCGTGGTATCCAGTCATGGGTCAGATTAAAGCGCGCGCAGTAATGGAACCTCATACCATATACTCCCCACGAGCAATGGCTCCAAGAACAAACATCTATAAAAAGACATGACTGGCACAGTTACACAGTACCACAAGCGCACTAGCTAAGTTTTGTAGCACTTCATGATGAGGCACTAACTGTACTTGAATGTGATACGATGTGTATCGCATAGCAATTTGCAACCCTGTGGACTATCTGGAGTGCAAATCCCTTCATGTAGTGGTTAACTAGGGCGGTAATTAACTCAATTTACTACGTAAAGAAAGAACACTTTTGCTGGACGAGTAGAAGAAGGGGTAAAAATCCTGGGGATCCCATATATACATACACAAAAATTGTTTCAGCAAGAAAACACCTACGTAACATCACGTAAACCCCTTAGGCTTCTGGTTACGATCAGGAGCGGCGACAACGCCACCAAAAGTTCGGATTCAAAGGTTGTTGGCAGGCCCATGGCCAAGGGGGTCGAGAAGCCCCTCCGCGTAATAAAACTTTCCATCTGCATGAAGAAATTTACGTGACTTGGTACATAGAGTTTCACATCGCACTTTTATACATCCCCACCCCTGGTAAAAGCTTCTTGCCTTCCTGGTGAATACGTCCTAGCTACAGGCCTGCTTGTTGGTGGTTAACAACGGCCATTTGTTGATTTTCGTAGAACTAAACTGAAGTAAACATGGACCCTGAAACGTAATACTTCGAATGACGAACTTCGCAACAAAAGAAAGTCGCTTAGCTGAACAATGGAATGTTGGCTGGTTGTCTTATGCGATATTATCCTGCGTTAGGATTGTTATGAACAATTCCCCCCCTGATTTCTCTACTTTCCAAATTCAATCTTCCTCTTATGAAGAGCTGTTCCAACTTATATTGGGTCGAGGGTTCACTACTACATTCCACTCTCCTTACCTGCTTTACACTATGTCCAGTTTTCGCACTTGTTTCTATAAACATGACTCCAAGTTCTTTGGCTTTCCTGTCACCCATTTCTGTAGAAACTCGCCTGTTTGATAAACAAAAATAATTAACGGTAATAGAGAAGAAACCAAAAACGGGGCACATGGGACACATGGGCACAGTCAGGTACGGGTCGAAGGTAAAGAGAAAATAGTTAAACATAGTCAAATGTTTGCTGCATTTCAATGGGACCGTTGACGTGTACAGCAAAAGCAGGCCGTGAATGTATTTAGAATGTGTTAAGGCTTAATTGCAGTCAACAGAACAAATACGAAAAGATAGTAGCGGACGCTCAAAAGGATTTCAAATAGTACATGAAGTCGGAAGACATCAGATGCTAGTGGTTTTGAATAGTCCATATGCATATCCAATAGATGTTATGACTGGATAAAGGGTTTGCAGAGCTTTGTTTGGAAAAACTCCTTCTGGAAGAAATTGATACTACTTAGGCACGTTTCGGGTCCTATTTATGCAAGATGAAAGTTGAACAATATCCCTTATTACAAGGGCGATAGTCATCGAGTACGTACTCAAGCTGTGTACAAATGAAGGCATCTGTTCACTATCACGTTGTAAAGTACAGTGTTAATAACAAACGTTACGACGGTGATGTGTATGGTAGCTAGGATGAGGTGCCACAGAAAAAGTAATAGAGATCATATCGGCGATGGTGAGAAAGATAACGGATAACAATGATGGTGCGGGCGACGGTGGTGGGGGCGACGGTGGTGGGGGCGACGGTGGTGGGGACGACGATGGTGTGGACGACGATGGTGGGGACGACGATGGTGGGGACGACGATGGTGGGGACGACGATGGTGGGGACGACGACGGTGGGGACAATGGTTGGGACGACGATGGTTGGGACGACGATGGTTGGGACGACGATGGTTGGGACGACGACGGTGGGGACGACAATGGTTGGGACGACGATGGTGGTGACGATGGTAAAAGATGAAAATAGAGATGAATATAACGATGAAAATGCAGATGAAGACCATGATAATGATGATGGCGATAATAATTATGATCATCTTCATTTATTTCAAGTCATCTTTTTAACGGCCTGTTACGATCACAAATCACTATTAAAGCTTACTCTCCCTCTATCAATCTTACATTCGACCAGTGTCTGGCGTAAGAACGCTACGTATCTGTATGTATCTAGTACAGTTTTCTGATCCTATTACCAAACCATCTTTCAAATACTGCATGACTTAGTACTGATTTTTATCAAAATACTCAAAAGAATTTGGTAAGTTCATATAAGTTTCTCTACATAACTTATTTTCACACTGTACTGGAAAATAAAAACGGCCGAGTCTATATTTTCAAAAGTCAACACTGCCTTTCCGGTAATAAGCTTTAGTAGCCAAGAGCATCAAAATCTCTATTATCTCCTTAGTAAAACAATAAAGAAAAGTTCCCCAATACATGTACATTATTCAATGCATACCCTACCCTACAGAATTTCCACAACTTCTGATAATTACGATAACAACATGCAAACTAGCTTCGTTAAAATTGCAACGAAAACAACCCTCTCAACATAACCCCGCTTTTAATACACATAAGTAAACCGGGATAACAACACCGACGCTGTAACTTGATGTACACAACCTACCAAAATCGTAGAGGAGAGCATTTACTCACTTGTTCTTTTCTTCCCAATGACTTGGAACAGACTTGAATTAAAGGGAGGATAAAATCCTCGAACTGCTCCCAACTCGACAAAAAGCTCGACCTCGGTTCGTTAAGAGCCCTTATTTCTACCACGTTATCATTAGTTTTCTTCTGGGGAGCATGTGGCGTAGTTAGTACACGACAGTGAACCTCTAAGCGCAGTCAAGTGAGCAGACCTTTTGCTGGTGGTCTATTTCCATAGCAGTGCCGTATAGACCGCAGTCACACCAATCATAATTAGTAGAAATAGATTCAAAATTACCAGCCATAATTTGATCGTATGGTGGAGCACAATTTCCCCAGTGAATGCAGTTATGGACCAAGTAATACACAGATCCCAAAGGATATATAGACCAATGATACTATTTGACAAGGTGCCGTTAGCATCCCCTATTTCTGCATCCTTCAAGATGCTCCGTTTTCCACGATTTCTACTATAGAGGCTATTCACGTGACGTCATCAACGAGGTGTTGGCCGTCTGGGGGCATTCACAGCTGCGAGGGTTATGAAACTCTTAGACATGTTCTGTACATATGTGCTTAAAACGGCTAACTGTGTTCACGGGTGCAATGACATGTATATCAAACGAAGTACAAACATTTTATATATTGCCTTGAAGTGTTCAAATCAAAGAGAGCTAACTCTGAATAGGTTTAGTAAAGTATAACACCCACGGGTTACTATCAGTAAACTACAAATAATAGACTCAATATCAAGAAAAAAAGCAACAGGATTATTTTGCATTTATTGATACTTTCAAAAGGGGTAATAAGGGGCCACATTTAAACATAACATTGTTGCGACTGGAGGGGTCAATAAATATACAAATAAAATCTCATCTTTGTTATATGTACCTCTCCAAGGGCATAGTATTGGGAGGGGGAAAGGGGAGTCAGGTATTAGAAAAAAGTACTGATGATGCCTAAACAAGGATGCAAAAAAGTGGGTTTGGGATGGCAGTCCAGCTCTAATTGAATCGCGGTTCTATCTCTTACAACAATATTTTACCTAATTGGACATTTTGATCATTCATACTTACTTACATGTCTTGTCCGAAACGTTGACCAGGTTTATAAAGATGCTACCCTACCCATTTTAGTTAAGGGAACTGGAATTACTGCCCTCTTTCGTGTAAAACCAATAGCTGTTTGTGATCTTGTCTTCTTGAAATGTAGCGCATTTAATAAGCATAAACACCTGCTTCGTAACGGACTCAACAATCCAATCCGCACAGACAAAGTCCCTACAAAACATTCACACCTTAAAGGGGGGGGGGTATATAATGTGCTTGAAAAGCGCTTCTCCCGGAAAAAGGGGTCAATTTTCAATTACTTCTTAAAAATTGAAATATCAAACTGAGCAACCCATTTACTAATCTGATGCCTTCCTGAGAGCTAACAGTTGGCTACCGGGCTGTTAATAAAGCGACGGCTAAATTAACCACTTATAGAACGTACGAAATTAGCGTTGAAACATTTGAATTTCTTAGGGACTGATTGCCCGGTCCTCTTCCTCCTCGATTATGGTAAATTACTGATTAAGCTCCTAATTTTGCAGTAAATATTTTCATCGGGCGCCCAGGTCCGAATACGTAAACTTTAAACCCTAAAGAAACTGTCCGAGTCCTCTTTTGGATACAGAAAACCAGATATGCTACGACGCTGCTCTGTACTACTTTACTGTACGGTACTGTTCATTAACATGACCCGTGCATAGAGCGACAACATGGTCTCAGTCATAAAAGAACAAGCATTACAGACTCAGCTGGTATCTTTTGACAGATCTCAGAACCGTTAAAGGTGCCTCCTAGCATGGATGTCCTTGTTCTTGAGGTGCTTTCATCGTTGAAGCTCCTTGGCATTTCTTATACTTCAAGGCTAGAATGAGCGCCTTACCTGACTAACCTGGCTAAGTCCGTCTCAAGGATGGTTGGGGCTCTTTTGCGATCTATGATCTTTCTGTCACCTGACGTTGTGTTATATATGTATAAAGTAATGATCAGGCCTTGCATGGAGTATTGTTGTCGTCTTTGGCTGATGCATCAAAGCGCTATCTTAACATATTTGACCGGCTCCAAAAACCAATTTCTCGTGCGGTTCACACGAGACCACTTCAACCTCTATCGCACCGTATAGATGCTGCATCTTTAGGTCTTTTCTACAGGTACTGCTTTGGTAAGTGTTCTTCTGAGTTGGCTGAATTGGTTCCTCTTCCCCTCGTCAGGTCAAAGTCAACTCGATATACTGAATCTCTGCACGACTTATACTCCTTTCAAAGTGGAAACAATTTCAAAATTGTATTGAGTGAAGGATTTTAAAAAGAAAAAAAAGGGAAGACGATGAACCCTTTGAGCGATGAAAGACTCTCAACACATCTCATCCATGAAGTATTACTGTCAATGAGAATGATATAAAATTCTCCACTCACACTCACTTCCTGAAGGCAATGTTACAATCAAGCTGGGCAGCTCCAACACTAGTCGTTCACTCGCTTCATTGAAGAAATTCAACTTAACCATCCTTAGTTGCTCTCACGAGGTTATTTCCTTGTGGTATATTGACAATGTGAGTTAAGGCTAAATAGGGTGTGTTTAACCAGTATTTTAAAAACGTCTCCGTTCATATAATAAACCACTGCATATAAAAAATAATAAAGGTATTCCCTAAAAAAGCTCTAAAATACTATTTAAAATATCCATAATTTCTTTAGAAAGATAACATGCAATCGTGCTGTCGCCGATGTGCCATCTATTCAGACACGAATCAACCACCAAGGCCGATTCACACAATCTTCACGGGCCAGTGTGCAGGAATTTGATACATTGCATTACTTGCGTCATGGGCTGATCTAGTGGGCGATTGGGAGAGACGAGCCCTGTGTTCTCCATTTGCTCCAACGGAAGAACCTTAACAGTTGCACTCAACCTCTGGAAAGAGTGAGGTAGGTGAGAGAGCAGAATAGCTCATCTAACCTAGACTTGGGCATTGCATCCTTTGCACTTTTATTCTCGGCTACGCCCCATTTTTATCATGGTGCTGGATCAGGTACTCTTAAGTGAAAGTGGATAAGCAGTGACAGTTCTTTCGAATTATTTACGAACTTTACATGCAACTTACAGTCTGGAAAAAGGATTCAAGGCTTACCTTTCAACCAGCAGAACAGATAATCTTAAGGGCTTCCCGGGATCTTCTTTTTATGATATCCCCTACCATCTTTTTGGGTCATCATACCGCTTAACGAAAGTACTTGATTCGAATCTTAACATGAACTTCCGACAAAGGGGCATGCCCTCTACACTCTGACGTATTTCTCTTACCGCTAATGATACTTATAACATAAGAACGCGCCATACAAGAAAGTGTCAAACCATCAATACATTTCTAATAAACGATACAAAATTTTGGATCAAGACTGTTACGGCAACTAGGGCACGAACACATCTATTCCATTTAAGACCTCAGATAGTCACAAAGACTTTGTTTCCTTCTCGGTTTAATCAATTATCACAGATCATAATTAAGGTGAGCTAGATCTAGTTCCAGCACATCAATATGATCCCGCTACACACAAATATCAACACATCACTGTCTACATTATAATCTTAATTCCTTCTAAAAACTGAAAGAGGGCCATCGATAATACGTCGTAATGACAAGATTCATGACTTGAAACTAAAGCAAAAATAACTTTTAAAAAAACTCCCGTTATAATTTCAGAATTGGATAAAATGTGAGATTGACTTTTGAATAGGGGATGTCACACCCCCTCCCCCCCAGTTTCCCCGTTATCATGCCACTCAGCTACTCCATATTGTACGAACTCATCGTGCCGTAACACAAAATTAACATTCAAATTTCTGGTTTGAAGAGATACTTTAGAAAAGTGAAATGTCACCATCGTGAACCAAACCTATCATACATTCTAATTTCTATACTTGTTACACTAATGACGCCATTTGTTTACTTTATGTAGCTGAACTTTCCATTATCTGGTTGTGCAATTTGAAGTGCTATAACAGCGATGGCTCCGTAAACACTCTTTATCATGGAAAGAAACGACATACTAATGATTCTGGGGTCAAGCTAGATATAATTGGCATTCAGCAGATTTATTCTCATCCATTTTATTTTTTCTTTGGTAGCGGTAATGTACGGCGAGGAATAAGTATGAAAGAAGCAGGTGTTGTTATAGGCCATCTATTCTTGGTAACACGGCTTTTAGCCCCTTATGACTACCGAATCTTGCATTTGATTGAAACGTGACATCAAAACACTAAGAGAGACTGATTTTTACAGCGACTGCGTTGATTATATTGATTAAATTCGTATTTAGATTTAAGTCCAACGAGGTGACTCATACAGCCTGGACATGACACTGATTTTATCAACAAAATTCGACCATAATTGTCTGACCTGCAATAACTTGCCTTCCTGACCCAGTGATGTTCAACAGGTTTGTTAAAACTCCTCTGCATAGTTTCTTTGTTTTGAGGCAACGCTTTACTGCATCGAATGCAAACTACCTGACGGCAAAGTCGCCATCAAGTTCAATCCTACTGCAAGATTCCTTTAACGCCAGCACCGCATTTATCTGGCTGCCTTAAATTAAGGAATCTTAATAGAGCCAAATATATCACTATATGAGATGTTAGTCGTCTGTTACCAAAGAACATATCATTGGAAATGCAAGGAACATAACCATTCAGTGACGGTCAAGCAGGGAAATGATCCACAACCTTTCCGTTTTACGAGACGCCTTGTGGAAAAGCACCAAAACAGTGAGAGGGGGGCTTTAAACAGTAGACAACAAGGATGGCATAATGTTTAATTTTTTTCAGTTTCAGCCCGTATGTTGTCAAATGAACAGATGTTCTATTTAGGGGTCTGTTGGTGAACGATACCGACATGCACAATGGGTCAGTACCCACCTGTTGGCAGGTAGAGGGAAAACTCTTTTTTTGGGAGGACGTCAAAGACACAAGTATCTGTATGTCAAAAACATTTATGCTATGGTAAAACTGTAATAACTTTGCGCAGATTTCCGAACTATTGTTTTTGGGACCTCCATCTATATGATATCAAACATGTATTGGCCAATACGTAAAATTGGGAGCAGAAAAGTATAAATGTTCAGACAAGTCCAAATATATATTGGTGGCAATTAACCAACCTAAAACCAAGGACCCCAGATAAATGCGTCTACATTTGTTTCCCATTTTGGTGGTTCATATAGCTCACAAAACACCGAAAATTTGCGTATATCAGGTTAGAAACACTGACACAATTTAATTCAGTACTAGATATGTATCAACTACTACGCAAAACTAAAGTGAAGAGTTGAATTCGTTCCCTGCTGAATTACGAAGCAAAGAAGCATTCAGACTCCTCCGTCAACACGATTAAACAGTAATATCATCCTGTGATCTTGGCAGCAGTGTCTGCTAAGCTTGAAAGCTTGGAATACAACTATCTTTGGCATTAGCCTTTGTAATACAATAGCTATCGTGATATAATGTAAACTTTAAAATCTACCATCTCGATAAGTTGGGACGCCGCAAGGAATACCAAAATACTCCGTTGAACCAGTATTATACATCTTTTAAGCTCGGCATGACGTTTAGTTTAGATTCAATAATCATTGTCTTACATTATAGATTGCGGACTATCAGTTCAAGCTTCTTCAGCAACAACCGGCATCTTTCTTTCTTTTAATTTCTTTGTCTCGTGGAGCTCTTCTGAAAACTGACAATTTGTAGGCATCTCTGTTATTAGTACAATTTTTCCAATACACAATTCCAGTACCGAGTGCATTTGCATTGAGTGTATTACCTTCTTTCACTGCCTTGAGAGTGCATTTACTGACTGCATTTGCATTGAGTGCATTACCTTCTTTCGCTACCTTGAGAGTGCATTTACTGACTGCATTTGCATTGAGCGCATTACCTTTTTTCGCTACCTCGAGAGTGCATTTACTGAGTGCATTTTTTTGCATTGAGTGCATTACCATCTTTCGCTACCTTGAGAGTGCATTTACTGACTGCATTTGCATTAAGTGCATAAACTTCTTTCGTTACTTGAGAGCAAATACAGCATCTGCTGTATTTCGTCTTATAAAAAAGCGCATTACTGGTCCCACTCAAATATTACCACTGGGCCTGTCCAAACCACTCTAACCAAGCAAAATGGAATCATATGTGGGTCACCATATGGCCAGAAAACCCTAAGATGTGTACCGCTTTATTCCAAATAACATCTATTTCTTGGTGGAAAGGCTTTCATGAAATACCTCCAGATTCCTAAAACACAATTAACACTACTCCACAGGCGAGCACTCGTAGTTGTGCTATGCTGCTTATTATTACATCGTCAAAACAAATTCCTTCACCTTTCTTCCCCGAGCGCCATCATCTCACATCACTGAGACATTATCAAAAGTAAAATGCTTTAGTAACCATAGTTGAATCTGAAATGTCTTTAATACATTTTCACTAAAAATACATTCAAATAGAAATAGGATACGTAGATTACCGATATTCTTTTTATCAACTATACTTATATAGACTCAAGCATACTCAAGCATTTTACCTTTGATAATGTCCCAATGATGTGAGACGAAAGCGCTCAGGGACGAACATGAATTTTATCTTCAAAACGTGTGTGGTTTTACTTTCAAGGGCAATCTTATGAAAGTTCGCAGTTAACTACAACCGATTGCTTCGAATGTACAAAATAAAGAGATTTTTACCCAGCAAGTATCAATCGACTCTGAAGTGCTCCGGGTTTAAGAGAAACAACTGACTAAAAGCTCTCCCCTAGAGCCCATAGATGGGACGAAGGGAGGGGCTCCTAGGCCTCCTATACGTGAACGGTTCTTCTCCGAGGTCGTAAAGCCATTTGAAGTTAGATAATGGGGCCCTCGGTTGTAAAAGGTGGGAACCACTGTACTAAACCTCTTTGCTCACATCAAGAGACGCACTGACATTGCAGAACTGATGAAACCAAGACAATTTGTAAAAACTAGTTACCTCTTTTCCGTCAGATCTGTTTTATTTCCCACTAGCATAATCACCACCTCGGATCCTCTCTCTGCCCGAACATCTTCTACCCATCTATCAGTTTGCTCAAAAGAGTTCATACCTGAAAGTTACAAGAAACAGCAGTTAATATAGAGGAAAGTTATAATCTGACTTACAAGAGATGAAAGGATGAAAAGGCTGCAATGCTTATTCAGGAAAAACTCTCCCACTGCCTTTTAATTCTTTGACCAGGCCAGTGACGTTTCCATGAATGATGTGATTGTGCGCCTTAAATTACTGATTAAGGGTCCAGGGCCCGTTTAAGGGCTCATGCTAAAAAAAAGCACTCAGTTTGAAAGAATTATTTCTCACAAGTCCGTATACGCTCCCAGTAAATATGGACGGTTGAACATGAAACAAAGCCTGAAGAAAATGTATTCTCGAAAAGTAGATGCCTTTCGATGATGATATATCGATTGATTGATCGATTGAAAGGTTCTGTTTCAACCTATTCTACAGAACGCTAATGTGTATTTAAATATTTTTTTTAATAAGCGTCTTTTAAAAAAGACCCCCGGGGGCGCTTAAACGGTAATTGACGGTATGCGAGTATGAGGTTCAGGAGTCTCATTGCGATCTCGTCGTATCTGAACCAGCAAATTGAAAGCTAGGATTATCCCATACGGTACATAACTCGTCGACAAAGGAAGGCAAAGCATGTTTGCACACTAATTAACGTGGGGCGCCATCTGTTACTCTGAAGTGAAGTCCAATAGGGTAAAATGTGGAAAACAAATTAATGATAAACCATACTTCATAAACTTTATGGTTCGCATTAACATTTAATTCCACTGCTATTTTTATAAGGACACTTTGTCACTAGTAGGTACTAAACTCGATTCACATGCAAACAAAATTTGGTCGGTGGGGATGGGCTGATCGGTGGGGATGGGCTAGTCAGTGGGGATGGGCTGATCGGTGGGGATGGGCTGGTCGGTGGGGATGGGCTGGTCGGTGGGGATGGGCTTGTTGGTGGGGATGGGCTGGTCGGTGGGGATGGGCTGGTCGGTGGAGATGTACTGGTTGGTGGAGATGTACTGGGATGTGGGCTCATGATTGGGAGGCACACACATGTAGGAATTTTATACTATGTCTTTGGACCTAGAGATAACATTATTAAATGATCCTTGTACTTATCAAAAGTTATGACAGGTTATTGGAAATACACAATATCACAGAAACCGGTATTTCCAGAACTGTCTTAAGAATCATAACTACGAATGTCAGCTTGAAGTATTAAGAGGAAATGAAAACATGTCACGGCAGAGATTACACAACTAGAAAGAGGCCCAGAGGTGTATAAATAAGGTAGGTACAGAAGTTGTAGCGCAGTGACTGGGCATCTACTGCATAAAAGAGAGAGGTAAGGGCTGGTTGTAGCGGTAGGAGATGGGGTAGTTGTAGAGGACTACGTTGCTGCATACAGGTGCAGCAAACTTTGGGTTCCGTGGGCATTGTGACTCCACCTTCCTCTATCGATGGTCAGTTAAGCGATTTTCGATGTAACTGGATTAGGAACGTTGGCTCTAGCTGATATGTTAATGAGTCGTTATCAAACAGTAGCCCATATCCTTGATATGTTGTGACTAATCAGTAACAACCCCCTCCACCCCCCCCCCCCAAATAAAGCAAGAGTATAAGCTACCCTGGATAAAGCGACTCGCAACTTACTTGAAATATCATAGACAACTACTGCGGCTGATGAATCACGAATATAACTTGGTATTAGACTACGAAACCTTTCTTGTCCAGCAGTGTCCCATATCTGTAGCCTTACCTGCGGAAGCAATAAAAATAACACCGTAATGCACTCCCTTGATAACTATGGAGAGGCAAGACACTTTAACCTAATGTTTTTGCTATCATCAAAAGCTGTAAAAGCTGAATCTGCAACTTGCACGTCAGGTGTATGTTTCAACCGAAAAATAGTGCCATATTCTTCACTTCACACGATAAGAAAGTAAAGAGTTTGTTGCTGGTACAAAATAATAAAACTCCACGAAATAGCGAAAACATTTTCGTACATAAAAAGGTTTTATCGTCTGATACTCCTCAGCGTACAAAATCGTCAGAATTGGAATTAAGAAGAAATCAATGAAACTTACTGTGTACCTAACTGTGTTTTGAAAATAGCCAATCAGAAGTCTGACTCCTAGATTGGTGTTGCTTTGACTAATTAGTGTCTGCGTAACTGAATGATTAACGGAAAAGGCCCAATGAAAATACAAATTAGACCAATAAGTAAGTACCAAATATGTAATTTCTTAGCCGGGAAGATGAGATGCTTGAATCAGTAAATAGCGCAAGGTTCCTCAATGTTACTGCACCAAGAATGAAAATCAAAACGCCTATAAGCAAAAACAGATGGAGCTGACCAATTCATATTCTCCTCAGTGGCTAGTATAGTGAAATGTTGTGTTAACAAAAACACCTACTTATCAATACGCTATGCAGACAAACAAACGTTACAACAAAATATTTACATACTGTCCGATCCTCCAGATACATTGTTTTTGACAAAAAATCTATTCCTATTGTTGCCTGCAATGAGAAAAGTTAAACATACGTAAAGGTCATGTGAAATATCAGTAGACCAAATGTTCTACACGCCACGAAAGGCTGTTTCATAAATAAAGGCATCAGCACAGCAGTGGAATAGTGGTAGAGTGTGAGACTCACAATCCGAGCGTCGTGAGTTCGAACTGACCCTGAGCTTGTCTGCCACGATCCTAGAGGTACTGTGCTCTTTCATCTGCTCTCGTGATGTGGGAAACTTTGTTTCCAGAGATAGGTTAGAGGGGGACTACATGCATGAATAGTATGAACAGATTGTCATCCGAATGGTAAAAGTAAGTAAAGCTCCCAGAAATGGCTTCGGCCTTGAACAGGGCAAAATAATCACAAAAAACAAACAAACAACAACAGTATTCTTCAGTACAGTCGAAAGTATCAGCGCATTATTTTACTGCTACTCACTTTTCTTACAAAATGACGAAGGCAAATTATCTACTGAAACGGTTTGTGGACATGCTGACTATATGATGTTAACATCCTTGTTAGAGTCTTCCAATTCAGAAAGTTTATTAAAACGGCAATCTGGGTCAAAAATAACCAAGTTGTGCGAACGCAAAGTATTAATGTCACAAGTTGGCAATCAATGAAATCTCTCTTAAACAAACTAAAGCTATTATAAGGCAATAAAATTTTATATTAAACATTCCTGCATGCTGCAATATCGAATTATGAAGCTTCTGTGATTACGCCATAAATAGTAGCAGTTTCACGAGAAAGCAAAGGCCTAAGGTACACGGTAATGGATAGCTTGTAATGGTTCATATGTGGTAACAAAGAAACTTCACTGGTTAAATTCTCTATCGGAGCATATTTGGAACTATATAGGATGGTTACCCGATATCAATAGCTACCCAGTATCCTATAACTCAACGGTCTATCTGGTAACAAAAGCTATCCAATATCATGTGAGTGAGGGCTAAGAAACGCAATCGCCCAGCAAAGTACAAGCTTTAGCCTGTCCACAAATTTAACCAAAATACCCTAATTTGCCGCTTCAAATATCAATCTAAATAGTTCTCCACTCATGCAAGGGGTCACGTTCAGAAAAATACACCTTCAAATAACGAGCAAGAAGGTTTCATAGCTTACATGGCTAGGTGAGGGACAATCCTTTACATGCTGAAGATAGAACTGTTTTGAAGTTGGAGACTTATCAATGGAAATGGTTACATCTTTGGACATCTTCACCACTACTAGTGAAACAGTAGACAAACCAATTGTGGGTTGGAAGAGCAAACTCCCTGGTTGTTCTAGGGATTAAACTGATAGCCAAGAGTCACTTGAGATTTTCAAGCTTTGTTGTCTTGTCTCAATAAACTTTTGTAAGACAGGCTGGTGAGAGGCCTTTGACATTTTGCTACCTAACTATGTGTATTATGCCAGTACGAAGCATTCTTTGTGTCCATGTGCAGACATAATGGTAAACAAGAAATAAGATGAGTGATTTTGGGCATCAAAGGCACTTTTCTCAGAATTGAAGTCTGGGTCACTGTTTAATGCCTCCGTAGCAGCTTAAAATGTAACAGTAAAGTGTTATTGAGTTCATTTATCACATTAGACTAGTATCCAGTCTTCACCGTTAAAGTTTCCTGTTTCATTGGTACAAATCTTCCGAAATCAGAGTTCATTCTCCATTACCTGAGGACAAGCTAGCAGTCTGCTCAAGCTGGTTGTGACGTAAATCGACTACGTTATTAGTAGAGTTCACCTATCTCAGTTAATTGAGTGCACAATAACATATCACGGGTTCAACCCTGTTGGTGATACATTTTCCATTTCTTTTGTCTCCTTTAAAAGTAATCATTTGAAATCCTATTTTCCAAACAATACTTTGTGGCTGCGAATGAGCTTTAAAATAATTAATAGGCCACACGGATGTCCTTCCAGGGTCATGTTTGATGATGTAGAGAAGCTGGTCTCCAAAACTGTGCACAGATGGCAAGTGATCCAGACCGGTGGAGCTCTGGTCAAGGGTTTGAACCCTGCTGGTGATATACTTTCTATTTCTCTATTATTTTTACAAAACGCAACTACTAACTGTCTGCTCCCAACGACCACAATAAATCTTGCCCTTATGATATAACTGTGAACGCGAAAATGAAGATGCAAAGAAGGCATCACTTTCATAGCCTCCTCAAATGAAGATGCAAAGTAGGCATCAGTTTCATAGTTTCCTCAATGAAAGTACCAAACACTGACAGAACCTGCCATTGTGAGAGTGTTGCAACAAATGAAGGAGAAGGGCAGCCACACTTTCATGAAATGGCAAGAAACTGCAAGGAAATCAGTTCACAGTTTTTGATTATCAAATAAATAACAAAAAAAAATTCATGACTATACCTGTGGGTATGAAAACAAAACTGTCTACAAAAAATCCCTTGTTATAGATATTTCTGATTACATGCTTGGAATGGTTGGAAGATAAAACTAGAACTGGTAACAACTATTTCAATCCTATGGCACTTTCTACGGGTAAAAATGTTACTGAAAATACTTGAAAATAGTGGTATTTATCTAGTAATCTCAATGAGATTATACCTACAACACCTAATCAAAAGGGTTTAAGAAAAGCTGACGAAATACGTTGGTGCATGGGTGCTTTTCCAGGATGTGTTAGCTGATGGAAAGCACTTGTGCATGACAACACAGGGAAAGAAAATCATTGTTATTAAGGTTGTGCATACAGTTAAGTACAAGAAGTTGAACAAATGCAAGTTTTCAAAGGTTGATAAAAATCCTACCTACATATTAAAAATCTAACTGAATTCAATTGAATCTCAAGTTTGAAGAGATTCTAAAGGAAATATCACCACTGGGATTCAAACCTGCCACCCACACATTTGCAGTGTAGTGTGATACCAACTAAGCAATGGTGACCTGGTGACAATATAGTTCATTTTCCTCTCGTCATCGTATTAGCTCTCGATACTCTTTCTTATTCTTATTCTTCGTTTAATGTCTCTTATTCCCATTTATGGGGTTTGACGGTGCCCATAATCATGGGACTTGTTATTGGAGCATAGAGCACTTTAAGACCAGATGCCCTTCCTGACGTCACCAATGGTCCTACCGCGAATTGAACCCTGACCCTCTCGAACCTATCTGATGGCCAGGAACATATCCACCAGACCACGGTGGCTCCACTGTTGGATATCGCATCCAGCTCTATGAAATTTTGGAGACCAGTGTCTTCATGCCATGTGACTTGACCATGTAAGGACTACCATCTGGCTCATCATGCTGTCCACAGCCCATTGAAGGCTAGAAAGTGTTACAGAGAAGAGAGGATTTGAAAATATCAAGTTTGAAGAGAAATGTGAAAATGTCACTGCCAAGATTTGAACACCATATCTCAGTTTGTTGAGCAGCATGCTGCAACAAAAAGGATCCTGAGTTCAAATCCTGTTTGGGTCATTTTCACTTCCCTTTAGAATCTCTTGAAACTTGATAGTGTTAAATCCCCTCTTCTCTATAACACTTTAAATTGACTCTAATAGTGAAGATGTTTGATAGTTATTAAAATGTAAATGAGTATTCAAGAGAGAAACTGTATCTAGAAGATCACACAACAGACATTTTAAGCTGTATCTAGGTGGAATATAATAACAGATTCAGTGGTGAACATGTGACGTCTGACATAACATAAACTCTGATGTGAAATGCTGCATCCTCTTCAACGGTGCTCCAATTTGTAACTTCAATGTTTGGTCCACAAGTGATGAAAATTCCATGTACAAGAAGTCTATTCTTTGCAGTTTAAATCTATATCAACATTGTTTGAAAGTTACACAGGGATGATAGTGACTGACTATTTAACATGAAGTCTCACCAACAAGGTATTTATTCCTATTTTATTGCTTATATTGTGTTTATACTAATGGGGTTGCTTACATACGTTGACACAAGTAAATGCATACAATGTATATATGTGCAAATGAATGTCAGTTTATTGTTTCACTTGCATAGCAAGCTGGTCATTTGTGAGGCAATGTCAGAAATTTAAATGGTGTTACCATGGCAGCATTTATTACCAGGAAAGGAGAAACAAAGGAGCATTAAATACAAAAGCAAGGTCACCAAGCCATTGCTAATTGAATTGGAAAGTATCTCATCATAGCAAATTGATTACAAAGATTCCAATGTATGTACGTCATCTTAAAAATTACTATCTAACAAATGGATGGACACTGGAGGTGTCTTTTGGAGGCCAACTTTTCCTTCATTCAGCCCATTTTTATGCAGGGAGTAACTGATGTTCCCGGAGACATTGACAAACAAGCAACAATATAATATAAAATATAAAGAGTACATCTACAACGTACATACCTGGTAAGTACTATCAAAACTGTCGTACATAAATCTTGTGATAAGAGATGTTTTCCCAACTACAAAAAATGAAGAGAGTTAACTAGTCATGTTGGGGTACACATCATGAACTTCATTTACATATTGATAAAAATGACTTTCATGGTAAATTGTCAGTATCCTTGGCTGCTTCCTTACTCACTACCAACCATGTTTTACTTGCTTGTCTTGTCAAACATTTTACCAAAATCATGCCAGCCCCCCTCTCTCCTGCATTTACTAGGCAATGCATTCTCTCATAAATGTACAAATAAAAATTGCAATATTTCGTCTGCATATACTCTTTAATCTTACATAAATTCAGCCTGTTCTTCAACTCATCAATTGGTAACCTTATTGCTTAGCCTGGTTCTGCAGATCAACCTAATAACTTTTTAATTGCTTCAATTTTAGCATGACCACACCATCTTCCTTCGTTGTTCAAGTGTTATTTTCTATAACCATAATAGTACACATCCAAGCCTGGTAGAGTATATCTTTCACTTCAAATGTCAGATGACTTCAGGCACTGCTTTTTGTTGACAATAAGTCCCCGAATAAACTACATCAATTCTTAATCCTTGTTGTAAGGCTGTCATATACAACCCCGCATGTAACTATTATGTCACCAAGGTATCTGCAAGAATGAATATCACAGCTTACTACAATAGGATGCCCTGGTATCCTGGTCTCTTCCCTTGTATAATATGTTTTTAAAGTTATAATTAAACATCAGTTTACCTTTACTCCACTACATTGCTTATGTACCCATGGATAACTGACACTGAATTGGATGGTTGCAAAAACCTTTCTTGCAATCTGAACTCAGATAAAATCCTGTTAACTGTATCCACCACTAGCACGTGGGTACCAAATAATATGTTAAAGATTTACAATTCACATGTCAAGCTGAAACAAGTGTGTTTAAAACAAGTGCAATACAGAATCCCATTAACCTGGGAAGCACTCTTTAAGCGCTCAGCATTATCATTTTCTTACAGATCCACTGCAACCAGTTATTGTTCAGGCAACAAATTTCTTCTTACTGTTATTTATTATAATCACAAGGTCAACATCCAATCAACATCCAATTGGAATTTTAAATTATTTGATGGTTTATAAACCCATGCAATACACAGATTTCTAAAGCCACGATGAAACATACCCAAGGTCTACATGTTTTATGCACAATTCGAATTTTACACTACCCTTCATATAGTGTTCAAAGTAAATTGTCATAACTACTGCTCCTAGTCCTTCAAATAAATGCTCCAAAAAACATTTAAAAGGAGAACAGCTAGAACTGCCCTCCTGCATCATAAAGTGGCCATGTCATCTTAAACTCTCCAACTACTACACAGCAGCGGCATACCTACGAATACACATTATAGTTTTAGTACTGGGAATACTGATTACTTGATACTCCTCATGGTTTTCCTTGTTAAGTCCCATACTCTATTACAGAGCGTAGGGGATGTGATGTGGTAGCGAATTCTTTTCCTGCTGCCTTTATCCCTTCCCCAATTACTATCAGGTACCCATTTTATTGCTGGGTTTACAGGGCTTAGAATATTTCTGATTCATGGTTGAGGGTGGGCTCAAACCAACAAACCTCTGCTTGTTAGACCAGCTATCTAACTGAGCTAACTTGCTGTGTCATTTTAGTCGTTATAATACACTAGAAAAAGCAGGAATACAAGGAACCCAAAGCACATGATTCCCACAGTGTTGCTAGAGCGCCACATTTTTGAACTATGATTATATAGCTGATCTTTAAAGCAGATCCTGTTTTGTGGAAATGTCATGCAGCAACACAACATGCAGCAATGCAACATGCAGCAACTGTCAGTAGTTGGCTACTTTGTTACATAAGAACCTGTTCTTCACAGGGGCAATGCTTAATCACTACCCAGTAAGCATTTATACAGCTAAATTTGTGAGGGCTGGGCAGCGGCTATTGACCTATTGCAGCTCTACAATATATGTAAAATATGTATAACCTTGGAAGGTCTAAATTGTTTTGAAAAATTGGATTTCTTATTTCTATAATTATCCTTGAAATTACTTTGTTGTATCACCTTTTCTGATAAAAAGTAAATTACTATATACAAACAGTGAGTGACACTTGGGGGGCAGAAGGTGGTTACCACTTGATAATTTTACTGGAAAAAGGTTTGCATTCGTTAAAATAATTGCCAAAAGTCAATATTAAAGACAAATAAATGTCTGCATCAGTATATAATTGCTTATTCAGCATTCACAGATTCATGCTTTCAGAGGTCATTCTTCATCACAAAAAAACAATGACCACAAATTGTCCTCCTTCCACCGACCATGATCTAAAATACAGCTAAAAATCTATATGAACCGTAAGAAACTGAATTCAGTATTGCTGTGACTTCAACTTATGAAAACTAAACACAATAGAATACTTTACAATCTAAAGGTATGGCAAAACTACAACTATATATAATCATTCAGCCAATATCAATCACAGCAAACATATACTGTCAATTTGCATGAATGGTAAAAGTACTGGTGGGGATCAAATGATGTGGTTTGCAGGGGCTAGGGGTGGTGCCCATGTACATGGGACTTGTTGGAGCTCAGAGCACTTTAAGACTGGATACCCTTCCTGACATCACCAATGGCTCTTCCAGGATTTGAACCCTGACCCTCTTGAAGGCAAGGAACTTATCCACTAGACCACGGCAGCTCAAATCTGGCTCAAACCTGGGATCTTTCAAATCAGTAATGCTCATTCAATCACTAAAATGGAAACTGCAATAATTATGTCGCAAATTTGTGAGATCAGTCACATATCCTCAAGACCAGATATCGACAGTCCAATTACTTGGCTCCCTTTAATGCTTCATGAATATAATGACATTGTTCTGCTTTTGAAGCTTATCAATCCACTATAAAAAGATAGTACCTAATACCTAATCAATAGCTTGTGTAATGAGCCTGACAGATACTAAGACAGTAAACATACAATGAAATTGTAATGACTATGATGATGAAATAAAAAAGTCAGTACTGCCATGATATATAAACTAGATGATGACAAATATAACTTCCACTATTGTGCAATCAAGGATTTTTTGTCTTGGCTTGTACTTGTTTCATAAGAAAGTACATATTACAGAATAATGCATGCCAACCAAACAATTTGTCACAGCAATATTGCTTCTTGACAAAAAATCTGAGTAGTGCTTAGGCCACTACATAAACAGTAAGCTATATAATCTGTTGCTGCACTTCATTCTTAGCAATCGACATTCATACAATCCTCTTGAAGATGAAAATTACATTGTTTATAGTGCAAAATCAGAATTAGGTTAAATCTTCATCAAAACAGCATGCTTGCCTTGACTTGCTCACATCAGAAATCAAGGCAACAGTCATAAATAATTCATCACCTTCTAATATTCATTTTGCAATCTGGTCAGCAATTATTATTGCATAACATTTCTGTCTAACCCTTTGAGACGAACAATTACAGGGTACTGGAATACAAAACTACATGGTAGTGACTTGTTCAAAATCCATAACACCAATTATATGTAAGCAGATTATGTACTTAATGCACATTTTTGTGTACTATGTCTACAGACAAATCACTAGCGTAAAGACAGTAATGTGCTGATTACAAAGATTATGATGGTGAGCCTCATATGCCTATAACAATGACACCTTGCCAAGCATGCTACAATCTCAGACAGAATTGTTGCGAAGATTCGACGGAAATGTGGCCAAAACGGAAAAAATCTTGGCAGACAGTAG
>JAAAKL020000863.1:0-35544 GCA_010016065.2 Carybdea cf. marsupialis auct. non (Linnaeus, 1758) | reverse complement strand
ATATCGACACGCAATGTTACGATTGAAAAAAATCATAGGCCGAAACACTACCTCCAATTTTTCTGGCCGTTACGTAACAGAGTCAGCAGGACACCCCCCTACCCCTTACATTTTCGTAACGGTTTGTCACGAATATGATAAATACCCCCCACCCCCCGTCCGTTACGTACTTTTTGAACGATCCCTAGATATTGTTTCAAAGAAGACAAAATGAGGAAAAACTATGACATTGTTTGATTTAATAGACTATTTTGTAGCGTATTTAGTCTTTTCTAAAGGGATGGAAATCTCCACTCACAAGACTAGAGGCTTTCAGATATTCCTTTATCACTTAGATTCTTAACGTCTTGATTTTATGTTTACTTAAGCACTAAATAATTTTTCTAAGTATCGTTGTAATTATATACTTTGTTTCCAAAATTGCATTCATATATTGACATAGTGGCAAATAATCAAAGAACTAAACAAAACAATTAATGTGTCCATTGCAATTCATATCATAGTAGTGGGTTCTTAATTTCGTTTCTTCTTTGGTCATAACAGCGTCTCGGTAGTCTTTCCTTTGGTCGTAAGTGATTGAATTGTTCCTTGTAAACTTGCAAGACCAAACTGCCTGCTCCTCTTACAGTGCCATGGCATGATCAATTGAGTCACTTTTTCCTCATATTACTAAGAATCTCACTTTTCAATCATATCAATAATATTTTTATATTTGTCCCTGTACCGCCGTGGTCTATGGGATAATTTCCTTGCCTTCAGTTCTAGAAGGTCAGGGTTCAAATCCCGGAAGAGCCATTGGTGATGTCAGGAAGGGTATCCGGTCTTAACGTGCTCTATTCCCCAATAATTCCCATGTACATGGGTACCGCTCTAGCCCCTGCAAAGGGGAGTGCACGGAGTTAAAACCGCATCCTGCAAGTTTTTCTTACCATTTCCCTGAAAAATTCATTTTTAAATGCTCATATCTGATTCTAAAGCATACATTCTTATCAACACAATCAACGTGCCATGAGGTCTGACCTTGATGGCATTTGATATAGCTCTTGTACCCCAAGCAAGTCTACTGAAAGCTGAAGCTGCAAGGGCAATCTACTGTCATCACCCGATATGTTTGGAATACATAAGCCATGGAAAATAGCATCCTGCATCTTATTAAGTACCTCACTATATTTTTCAATATTGTCATGTAGATGTTCTTGCAATAACAGCATCCATTAGTAGTCCCAATTTAAACATGTCTTTTCAAGTTCTTGAGGAGACAACTTGAGTTTTTCAAATGTCGCAGAAGTTGTTGTAGTGTTCTCAGCACATCTGACATCGCACAAATGCTACATGAAGTAAGTTTAAAGCCGGAATTTTTTACAATAATACTTTGAAGCTTGTTAGCTTCTGCTTTTAATATTGCTATTGTTACCTAAGTCGGGTTCCACATCTTGGAGGCACTACAAAATTCGAAGATTGAGTGAAGTGAAGTAGAGACATTTTTTATCAAAATGCTTTATGCCTATACTCTTCAGTCGATCTACATCGGTAATGAAAAATGACATACATGAACTATTTATATGCAGAGAAAAGATTCGAAAGGTTACAAAACAGAATGTGATTGGCTAAATACTTACTACAACGAAAAAAACAACGACTACAAATGGCGCTGAAACAATAAACAACATCACCTTTGACCATAGAAAGCTTAGTGACTAATTATTTCTTACGTCAAAGGTTTAATTACTGAAATAAACATAGATTCTAAAACTGCTTACTGTACCTTAGATTGCCCCCTATCCAATATTCTGAAATGTCCATAATGAATGTCCTTTAAATATTGTGCTCTTTCAATCAAATGTTATTCTATTGCAGAGCCAATATTCCATGATCCACTTTTAGCAAAGTGCTTCTTGGCTGTTCTTTTAGCCTGCGTCCTCTTTGCTTTCTCACCTTATCTACATATGCCGGGATATGTTAAAGTCTTCTTTCGATTAGTCTTTGTGCCACCGTGGTCTAGTGGTTAAGAAATCGGACTCACATGCCAGAGATTGGGGTTCGAATCCGGCCTAACCCGATATAAAGACTATCGGTTGGGGAAGGCAACGGGAAACCACCCCTGGAAGTGTGCTCTCTCCCCAGGACATTGCTCACTCTGGCTGAGCAATAGGCTACCCTCGAAACCCAGTATACCAGAAAAAAAAGTCTTTGAGAAGTACGACCTACATACTGCTCCCCACAAGGGAACAGAGAGAGATCAATTACAAGACTGATCAGTAGGGTAGGCAGAGCGTCCTTCTGACTAGCTGGTAAAATTGGCCTACTGTAAAACACTATTCTGGGATTACAAGTACGGAAGAGCATCGGTGAAAACCTTCAAATTAATCTGGGTTGCAGAATGGTATAAATAGGCACCAAGTTAAGTTTGCATAGGATCGGAGAACACTTACAAGAGTCCAAACCATCTCAAACAGATTGATGTGTATGAAATATAAAAAATATGAATACGAGCAATTTCGTTTTCGTTTTCCACGCATATGCACTTGACTTCTGGTATCATGATTGGGAAATGAGCAGTTGTTACAACGGAATGCTACACAATTTCCACGAACAGCCAAGACGTTAATGAAGGGCATCATTCTTCTAAGGGGAAATTTGTAGGCATATCTGGAACTGAAATTGAAATAGGAAGGGCGTAAAGCCTATTCAGTTCTGTGCCATTAATAAAATATAAACTAATCAATACTAAATACAAGGAACTTCATCATAACTATACGAGAGGAGAGGGGGTACGTAGTCGGTCCGATCTCTATATTTCTTGAGTAGAAATTTATGGAAATTTTACTAGATTTATTTAAATGTTTTTTGAAAAAAGTGTTTTTAAAAAATTTGCTAATGGTCACATTGTAAATACCCTCATCGAGGTGTCATCCACTTGCATAACTAAACCTCTATAGATTAACCGGCTTTTCGGACCACAGATCTTTCAAAGTGCAAGTAAACAGTTATCTGGACACAGCTCTATGATCTAGAAAGATGCTAGAGAACTAGAGAACTTGTCGTCATCCGGAGTAAAATCCTCAACCCACACATTCATGGCGCATGCTATAGGAACTGATCTAGGTCACCTTCTCCGCCGAACATTGACATTCAGCCCTTTGAAGACCAATTGTAGAGATAAACTTCTCTGTGCCATGTTAGTTGATCATGGTAGAAATGCCATCTGCTCTATCAATCTGTCGAAGGTCCATTGAATTCTGCAAAGTATCATTAAAAGAAGTGGATTGTAGAGAAGCTGTGATTGATGAGAAGTTTGTCAAATTGTCACTAAAAATACTCTAATCTACATAATGGGTATTTATCAGAATCGACCAGTCCTGAAAGTTAGAAAAGTATTTCTAAAATAATAGTAGTAGGTAAATAGTACAAGAACCATAGATGGTAGATGAACCATCCAGAAAAGTTTCAGAGTCGGATGGATGCTCCTAGATTTCCACAAGTTACTAAATTTCCAACAGGCTACTCCAGGTAATTAAAAAGCTTCATGTGTTTGTTTTATTATTCTATACGAGTACCGACGTATATGAAGTCCGTTACCACTTAGTTATTTTGGAGTGTTGATGGCACGGGTTCAGATACCAGTTGATTCAATACACTCAATTAATTACATCATGAATGATTTTAAGACCCAATTGCCTCCTCTCTACGCCTAAGACGTGCTGAGAAGCATCTGTTTCTGTTCTTTAGGGTAAATCAGTGTCATCACTGGAGAGTTAAAAAGGATTTCAGTGTTAGTGTGGTTCGATATTGATGTGTCTAGGTTTTGGGCGGCCTTTGTGATATTTACTGCGCAGATATTAATTCTGGGATTATTCATAAGACCACAAAAGCATCCTACCCTTGCAGCCGCTAACAGCGATCAGATGATAGTTTATCACTTTCTATTTTAATCATACTAGAACTATTGGTTTTGCTCTTTCGAAAAGTATGTCCATCTACACTTGTCTGATTGTTCCTTGCCGCATCAACTACTTTTTACATAATATTTAAGCACCTTTTCTTATGGTTTTTGAGTGACTCTTCTTTCTCTTCAACACATTTTCTCCAATTCAGAAAGAACTCTCCTTTTCTATGGTTTCTGCACTATTAAATATTTTAATGCTTGTCGACTGAGTTGATACCCTAGATAGTAGATGTACTTCACGTCTTGAGTCGTTGTCTGTTCTGAGCTACGTTTCCAGATATACTTAACTCGTCTACAGGCTACTGGACTCTGCAATGTTTTGCTAATTTATGCTTCTAGATTGAGGACCTCTGAAGATGTAGGGATCGAACTTGTTGGAAAAGTGGCCGTTTGCTGTGTTTGCTGTCTTTTCTTAGATATTGGTGGGAGGCATCTGTGTGGGAGATGGTAGGATATACTGTTGATGTGGTTGAGTTGATGTAGGTAATAAATGGTTTCTTTAATCTTCCTTGATGTTCTATTAATCTCTCTAGTCTAGTATATTATCTCGCTATTTCCCAAATCAAAAGAGGGGTTATTTTCAAGTAGTATTCCACGATCCCGTAACTTTTCATTTCTCCCCTTTGCAACTGCTTTGTTGTACTTTGCCCTCTACCTAAAGAATATTTAAATTTACCAATGTATGTTGCAAAACACTCTTTGCATCTTAAATTTTATTCGATGTTGATGGTTTCTTCTAAAGGGACAAGGTCCTTGGGCTTTGATAGAGTCTTGCGTGAGGTAGAGGCCATGAAAAGTAAAAAAAACAAACATGGTAAACGTATATAATTTGGTCTGTTAACATAATTATTGCAGCTTATTTTCAAATAATGCCAACTTTTCCCGATTTATAATAAAATCAACAAAATAAATTGTGTCGACTTCAAGGATTAAGAACTTTAAGAATGATAACATAGCTTTCAAAGTATGGGTCATACTTGAGGTCATATGGTAGTAATACTTGGCCTTAAGTGTGGTTGGCGCATGCAATCTGTTTACCCTCCTTCTTCTTTGCTACTGCGCTGCATAGTATGTGGCTGAAGATTTACACTCTTTATGATTTTACTCTCAATTACAGTTATCAATGTTTTCAAGGTAAATATAGAGATACAGGTGAAAATTTTCTAACACACTAAAAGAGGAAATCCTGCATGTGTACAATGAGGTTATACATACACAAACAAAGAAAGTCAAATAAACGAGTTTACAGAAGAAAGTCTTCATTAAACGAGTTCTTGTTGTTTGATTGCGATAGTCTTTAGGTTCTTAAGGTGAAATGGTGATCGAATGTGGCAGTACACTTCAAGGTTGCAAGGTATAACGATAACGGGTTTGGGCAAAAAATGTATTCCGATGGCAGAATCGGCAAAGTCCCGTCGTAGTTTCCCTTTTTCTCTGAAAGTCGTTCTGGGTTGAGCCTTTGTGACCATACATTTTCGTATGCTAACCGGAACATGTTGCTTGATACTATTGAAATGATCCTGCAATTTCATATGAGTTACTATCCCAACGCACTGGCATTTGTAAACGTAGATAATATTGCTATGGTAATAAGTGGTTAGAGCGTCTATGGTCGATTATGGCGGGATTCAAGGAGGGCGAAAAACTGTACCTCTTTGACAAGATTAGGGAGTCATTAAGGCAAGAGAAAGAATGAGAGTGGCTTTTTTACTTATGTAGCAAATAGACTGCTATTTTGCTTAAGGACCTGTAAATGTGGGTTTCCTGTACCCAGTAGTAGTCTATAAAATGGACTGCTATTTCGCCTAAGGATCTGTAAATGTGGGTTTCCTGTACCCAGTAGTAGTCTATAAAATGGACTGCTATTTCGCCTAAGGATCTGTAAACGTGGGGTTTCCTGTACCCAGCAGTAGTCTAACAATCATCAAACAATCATTAAATTTCTGTACATAAACATCTATAAAACGTATACAGCCATTCCATTCCAAAGAAATTATGTTGATGTTTAAAAGGCCACTTGTCAAAATAGTTCATCAACACAACGGTTAAAGAAGTTATGTTTGTTTTCATGACCGAAGCACAGAGGCTATTGTTCATATGATACGCTACCACAATATTTGCTAAATTGCGAACCAGAGGGGGTGCGTTGCCACATTTTCAGAATTACGGAGTTTGTTGATATGGTCTCCATTATACAATTTTCTAAGAGTTTATTTCATATGCTCAATTTTCACGGACTCTTATGGAAGCACATGAGCAATGAAGAGTAAAAATGGAGAATTTTAATGAGTTCTAACATTTGACTGAATGCTTATGCGTTTCCATGTTTCATTTAATATATGTTTGTAATAATTTATTCTGAATTCGTATCTCAACATACAGAAACACCTAGACCAAAGTAAAATTGAATAATGATGTAGGAATGTTTTTCTTGCCAGTTGTATTATAGTTGAACATAGTTTTAAATGGTCCAAAACCATCGAAGTCTACTTTGAAACGATAACATTAACCACGGCTTTGTACAAAACATTTCTTTGGCACTTGATCAAAACTCATATTAACGAGAGAGAAATAAATCTCTATTTTCTACGTTTGCTAGAAAAAAGCCATTTATTTTTAACAAATGAGTAAAATAATCACTTTCTTCCGAAGGTAATGAGATGTTCAACTTAACAAAGGACCTTGAAGCGCCCTTCGTCAGTTGTGGTCTCGCGGAATCTTGACAGCCGTTCTCTCCTGGTGTGAAGTAGATGAAAGCCCGCCTCTTACACATTCAAATTTCATTAAGGACAAGTCTCGTTAAATAAGTGATTAGCGCCTTCTATGCTTTCAGTAGAATTTATTTCGTGTAAGAAGAACTTGACGAAATGGAACAATTGCATTTTAAAATTTGATTCCATCACAAAGACAAAGTTTTGACCACGTCAAGAAAATGCTGTCATTGAACGTCAACGCTCGAACCCCAACTGTTAAGTATTTCTGAATATCAAATTTTAGAAAATTCAATGTAAGGATTGATTCATTTGATCATACGTACTTTTTGTCCTGTACTTTTTATTGATCCTTTAACTGGTTATTACCGTAGTGTGAGTAGAGATATTGGGATGCTATCAAATAGATAGGCAGTATTTCTGAAACTTATCAACCGTGATTTTTTGCGGTGGCATAATTTAATCTTTGAACAAAGAACTTTTTGATATGCAGACTTCTCCACATCGACAAACTTGATGAGAAATTGTACTTTATTCGCACCGTCACGTACCAAAAAGTTGACTTACAATTAATGAAGCTCTTGGATGTTGTAATCCACTGGGTTATTTCCATCTTTAAAATTCATACATGCATCTTAATAAGAAAACGGGGGAGCAGGGAGATTTCTGGGGCTGCAATCGTGACCTCATTTTAGGGAACACGCATTTTTCGCAAAATACTAGAGCCACTTTTCTACCTGAAAGTTTTGTTTAATTTATTTGTAGTACATACATGGTTCATATAAACGGGATTAAACAACATTGTATTTTTAGTCTTTATACAAAAGTTCACAAACTGCCATCAAATCCGAACCACGAAGAGAGTATGAAGAGAAAAGGAAACCACAACGAGGATTTGTTGATTCCGTCGGAATGCATTTTTAGAACAACCCTAAGTGTGACACACTTGCATACAGAATGTTGTTCTGGGATGTGCTGCATTGTTGTTACATAAAGAACTCCCTTTATTCGCTCACAAGAATATCAAAGCAGCCTTAAACCGGGGGTGGTGTTTGCTATCAATGTACCGATGACTCATCTGGTGATAACAACAAAATATAACTTTATCTTAACTATAAGATGTACTTTTATCAAAATCTGATATGTCATAGGTTTTTCTTTAACAGATTACCTTTCAAACATCAAGAGAAAGAGAGAGAGAGGATGAGAGAGAAAGAGAGCATAACAATAGTTTCAATAGCCTAAACACTAGCATATTCCATGTCAACACAAAATTTATGAGCACTACTAAAGAAACAGCGTCACAATTCAAAAGTCGTCAGCTACAATCATGGACAAATAGAAATTAAACTTTTACTACATTTCGGTTAAAAAAGGGGAAAATCACGCAAGACACTTGCCACATGAAAGGGGTGTCCAGGTCTGGTATTATTTGTTTTCCGCTTAGCAGCAGGCAGGTCTAACATGCAAGTGACCAAAATGCTCGTTTTCAAACTTAACAATATTTTGGAACGAGGGTTGGGGAAACTTTCATATTTCATTGTCCATGATTGTAGCATATCATTGTCTCTATTTTCGTGCATGTCCACTGTACATAGAGTAAGCATTGGGTCAAAGTCATTACAACAATATTCAATATCTCGATAGATAGCCTCGACAATGGATTAGTTATTTCATACTTTTCCTGGTTTTTTTTCTCACAAAGTTTAGTCTTGATTAGATTTATCTAAGAGAATGTTTGATCCACAATGGCATGGCTAAATTGCAATGCTGTTGGGAAGAGAGTAAATTGAATTATTTGTCCAAAGTCTTTCCCCCTACACTACACTGAATTTCGATCGTAAGTCTGTTGCCTTTCTCCAAATTATTATTGTAAATTTTTCCGCACTGACCTTATTTTCCCATTATAAATACTTGAACAAACTATTCATCTCATTAAATTTGTGTTTTGCGCCTTCTGTGAACTTTCTATGATAGACGTATCTAGAGCTGGTTGATGAGCAATTTTACTTTCAAGTTTCAAATGTTGCTAATTTTTCATCCACAAATTTTTGCAGTGAACTGTTGATTCATAATTAGCTGCTAGTTAACGATTTCTGGACAATACTCTACTTCACATGTTTCTTTGTATTCTGTTTTGATAGATCTTTTGTCCCTTTTTTATCGCTGCAACTTTTCCCCTTACTTTTTCTCTTCTCAATTATTGATTTACTCAGTGTCCTTAGTTAGGTATCAATGTCATTTTTCTATTTATTTATCATTTTAATCTTCATCTAATTACATCATTCTCATGAATGTTGGTGTTACAATCCGCCCCAATAGACCGTAATACACAACTACCGATACATTTCCGGAAGTTGAAACCGAAACCAGCCCAATTTGGCGGTAAAAGCACGGGACTGGCAGCTCTGGTGTACTATGAGGCTCGATCGGCTCTAAAACGTAGAGCTCTAAAGACTTACAATAAAGCAAATAGAACCTAGCCTATGTAAATAGAAGGACTTTGTTACGTAAACCCGTTTGTTAAGACTT
Organism: Carybdea cf. marsupialis auct. non (Linnaeus, 1758); assembly: GCA_010016065.2. Classification (NCBI taxonomy): domain Eukaryota; kingdom Metazoa; phylum Cnidaria; class Cubozoa; order Carybdeida; family Carybdeidae; genus Carybdea; species Carybdea cf. marsupialis auct. non (Linnaeus, 1758). The sequence goes on along the minus strand of JAAAKL020000863.1, from coordinate 26,355 downwards.
TCTTTTCTGTATATTTATTGATTCATTGTGTATATACAGGTGTTCCTCTGTCAATGAAGTAGGCAGAAGTTCCCTCGTTTGCATTAATTTTTGGGTAACACTGATAACTGAAACTTGGCGTAGTTCTTGCCAGCGAAAAAGCTTCAATCATGCACTATGTCGTCTTTATAGAATGGCATCTAAAACATTGTATTGCCTGACGCTGCTCTTGCTCAAAATCATCAAATGAACTCTAACAGGGGAAGAAGAAAACTTTATAGCCTATGGTTGATATGATGGTATGATGGTTGCTTCGTTCCTAGATCAGTATCTGTTAAGGTTAGATTCCATGGGGAAAATTTTCGGCCCAAAGTTCTCCGACAACTGAATTGCCAATATTTTCTGACATTTTTGGGGTCGATAATGTGAGTTATGGTTACTAAAATTGAGTTGTACATCTTACCTTACTGCAACCAAACAACCACAAACAGAACTAATCTCTTGAGAAATTACAATGTAATTGTCATCGAGAAGAGAGCATTTGAAACTATTAATTCTTCTCGATATCTCTTTGTAACTATCAATGGGCTTAGGGTCGATTGCAAGGCCAGAGGGCAATCCTTCCATGGTCACGTCACATGGTGCAGAGTACCTGCTCTCCAAATTGGGTACAACTGGATGTCACAGAAGGAGTATTTGTAGGTAATTTGGCAACTTGAGGAAAGTGAATTTTCACGTCACATCACATCACCGGTCACCATAGCTCAATGTTGTATGCCAAGTCATAAAACATTGTTGTGAGACATGGAATCCATCCTATACTGCCGAAACGTTACTATAAAATTTCACAGGGAATAAAATGGAAATGAGAAAGTAATTTTAACTTGTACCATTACAAACGCATTGTGAAGTAACCTCAAAGGTCGTATGTTTCCTCTGAAGAAAAATGACAATACAGGTGCCGCCCTACAAGTGTCCAGCTCAACGTATTGCAGATATTAAAGGTTCGATCTTTCTTTTGGCTTTCGTATGATATCCGAATTGTGCCGGGGTTCCGTAAGAGCAGCTAGAAAACTGGCCTAAATAAACTCGCCGCTCTTACGTTATTTGTCAAGGCGTGCCCTGTAGATTCATTACTTGTAAATATTAGGCATAGCAGTCGCTACGCACATCATGAGTAAGGGAAACATGTTACTGCTTGAAAAAAAGATCTTGTGTCGGTTAGCACCCGTAATAGAGTGACAACTTCTTCATTTGCGATGGTCTTGAACAATGGGCATACTTTTCACTCAATAGTCATATCTTTCAAATCATTGGCATAAAAAAGTTATTGGTAAATATAATTAGAAGCTACTGTACACTTGAGACAGTTATGAGGATGACAGAGGATAGAGAAGCATGGAGAGCTCTTATTAGGTCACACCGGCACTTCCTGTGCAACGTGAAAAAGATAGATAGATTGCCCGATATCACTATGATGGTTGTAAAGCTGAATTTTTTCGAGTGGCATTCTGCTTCCTTAAAGGCTGCAAGAAAAACTACAAGGAAAAAACTTATAAAAAGCAAAAATATAATTTGTGTCCCAGGACAATAAAAAAGTAAAAGTGCTCCTGTAAATTTCACATCACTTACTTAAATGCACGTTGTTCCTCTTGGGTGATAATTTTGAGCCAGTAGTTATACAAGCGATCTTTTAAACGATTCATCTTTGTAGTAAATTGTTTCGGCCAAAGCATAGCCACTAGTTTTCTAAACAAATTTTAAGTATATGTCTCCCGTTCAATCTTAAAAATATTTAGCAGAGGAGAAACAGAGAAATAATGTTTTGAGTGGAATCTTTGCAAATGTTCAGGGTCTCGAACACTCAGAATGTCTTTCACAATATTCTCTGCACTTTTCTTTTAACAAAATGCAAGGTTTAAAAGTCAAAGAAGCTTTCGAATTGTTTGCCTCCTTATTTCCTCTATTGGTCATGAAAATATAATATTTAATGTATATAAATATCATAATATTTGCCTAAAAAAGGAAAAGGAAGACTCTATTGTTGATATCCTCAACATCTTTATTGATAATTTGTTTATAGCGCAACAGTGGTATTTGATTTCTGAACTTGAATGTTACACTTAGAGTCGTGTAAGTGTCTTAAGTTCTGAAAATGCTCTTCGAGCGAAATCTTCCGTCTAAAGACAACTGGAAAGGTCTGCAGAAGGAACATTAGAGGTGTTTCCATACATCTGTTGTCCGAAATCCTTTATTCACATACGATTTCCCCTGCATATTTAGACCATGAAACACACTTCCTGTCAGATTTCAAACGAGGCAACACCACGCCTTGGCTAGGCGAAATGGCTTCGAAATGACAAAGTTGAGGAAAGCGATGTCGATCTGGATCAAATTTAGATAACATGATGCTCTGCTTTATGTTACAGTAAGTCGAGAGAAGTAATTAATCGGCATCGATATTTCATCGAGTTCTTAATTAAAGGAAAAGGGGCAAATGTACAATTTATAGCCATTTCATTAAGGTTTACTTTTGGAATAATGCTGACAGAACCCCTAAAATAATTTCAATAATGTGTAAAGGAAATTTGGGGTAAAACTAGGGAAAACTTTCGAAACACATCGATTGTTTGCTACTAAAATTAAATGCGATCTTTTTTGTCTACGTATGGTTTTTCTCCTTTTAAAACAGAATGTCCAGTGACCCAAATAGATGTTTCCTTAATTTATTTTTCTTTTCATCAACCTCTATCTAGGGCATTTTGCTTCAACTGTGCCATGCTTTGCCCTTTTATTTGATATCCTAAGATCACCTTTGCTTCTGTATACCCCCTGCTTCTTTCTCCATACACCCATTTCTGTAAGTATGTCTTCCTTTAAGTCTGAGCCGCGTATTAAATGTCCAAAGGATTTTAATTTTCGACTGTTATTGTTAATCTACTAATCGCTAATCAGTAACAATCTGAATTAGGACTCAAGGCATTCTCCAATAACACCAGAGCTCAAAGCTGGTGAAGCTCCTATGCCCGACCTTTTTCGGTGCAAACATTTGCACCCACATCTTGCAATAGGAAAAGCTCGAGTCTTTATCTTTATGACGTATGTTTGTCCGCTAATTGACTTATGTTGTGATATTGGTTAATGTAACCACTGCTAATTCTTTCACTTAAATTTGACGTCTGACGTCTGACGTCATACTGATTGATAAAGGTTCTGTCTAATTAACAGAATTCCTCCATTTTTTCTACCTTGATCCCACCGATATGAACTGAAACTTCTTCCCCTGCTCCTTTTATTATATACACGATTTATGTAATAATTTCTGCCAAATGCTATCTTGAAAGTTATTAACGCAAAGCAAGCAAAAGGTCAGGTGTTCCAACGTTGTAAGGAATAAAAACTAAGAGAGAATATTTCTCTATAATTCGATGTATTATTATCCTTATTCTTCTCATTGAAATGAGTCTTTTCGTTGGACTACAAGTCCGTGAAATTTTTATCTCATGTATGCTTCCATATACATACGCCTTGAAAGGTTATGATCAACACTGATAAGGTACATCCATTGCTTTATGGCAATTTGATTCATTCACAATTCCAAACAGTTAGTGGCTTTATGCCATGTACATTGTCTGATATTTGAAATAATTAGGATAAAAAAATCATAGAAAAAATAAATCCTATCGAAATCAACGTTCGAGTTGCTACCGCATATTAACTACCGAAGAAAACAAGGCAGCAATGGTAGCTTGAATTCTTTGTAAAAATTAATTTGTAACGAGACTCCTAAAGCAAAAAACTCATAGTTGAGTTTTAAAAGACTTAAAATTTTAAAGGCAAATTTACAAATTTAACATGTATTACGGTATTGAAAATCATCATAAATCTATTTCTTTTTAATAAACTTTCACATAATTTTCCGTTATTACAATATGCAAGCATTGACTACAAATTGGCATGGACTGTCAAGTAAACAATCACAGAGCCAACCAGAGCCATCAATGAAGTTTCCTTGCTAAGATCTCTGTCAATCTCTGCAACTACGATGGTAGATTGCTAGGTGTAATATATACCATATGTACACAACTACAAGACGCTGTTCGGTGTTGTTTGATGTAATTGAACTAATTTTATGGAACGCGTTGGTCTTTCATAAACGAATCTTGTATCTTCATTACGTGAACATGTATGACGTCTGTGTATATAGAGTTGAATAAATGCATGTTCTACGTTTGTGCGTAACTAACAGTTCAAGTGACAAACAGGTAAAGGATAAATATTTTGTGACGTAAAATCCATACAACTTATAGCGTATTGGAACTCTTTAAAGGCAAGAGAATTTAATGAGAAAATATTTTGCATTTGAGATAAGAATTGCAATGCACAGTGTCTTGGATCAATCAAACTTTTACAACTTTATGTCGGATCCAACAGCAGTGGTTTTTGATTGGAGGAGGTCGATTCTCATTTATTGAAAATTTTGAATAGAATAGAAATGTTCCATTTTTGCAATTGGCTACTATATATTGTACTATTAATTCATAAACGAAGTTGAATTCAAGCCGTGTTTCCTAGCGGCCCAAAATGTTCTTGGTAACCGTGAGCTAATTCTAATTTTTTAGACGTTAGTTTTTTAAATAGAAGAACTTTACGGTATCATAATTTGAAAATGTTAACTAACTATTTCCATAAGATATTAATATGAAAAAAATTAATCAGTCTTTTCATTTGATCCCTTATAAGCTGGTAAAAACGGAAAGACGCAACATTGTCTCAGGCCTACTCCTTACATAAACACGTATCAAATGGTATGGGTTTTTGACATTTAACTTGCAAACATTCAAAGAGCCAAACACCATGGCCATTGTGAAAAGTTTCCTATGGGCTGATAACCCGATAGTGATGTATACCTACGACCATTTTTTAATGAGTAAATTTCCTTAATTGCTAATGTAGCTTCATTCTCATACAACCTCGCGAAATAAGAGCGCATTGCCGATGTACACTTATATATGCTAAGACAACAAAACTTTGCTAAGCAGGAGCTTGGGGCCCTAGAATACCTAGTTTTGTAAATCGTAATATTTTGCTACAGTTTTGATGTTATCCTATTAACTTACATAAACAAGCTATTACGTGATAAAATACCATTTTAGCAACGACTATTTACAAGGTCTTGCTTACCCGTTCAAAACGGCAATGTGCATTCTTATTTGACTTTATTGGTTATCCACCTACTGTAAAAGTTTTATAGAGGCCTAATTTTATTACGATATAGGTAAGAAATGAGAAATATAATTCAAATACGTTGAATAATTAGAAAGCATACTCTTTGCCAAAGTATGAATAATTTGCTATTTTATGTAAAAAGGGTTGCAGAAAGTTATTGACCATACAAATATTAAGATAGGAAAACAATACGGAAGTGTAAGGAAAGAGCTGATATGGCGCGTTATAAATATGTGATATGGAACTGTGATTGTGTTATTACCAAACAAATCATCGATGCAAAATGGTGGCAGGTGTTCCATCTGCAGTATAAGCATCACCTATTCGAACGATAGTATTTATGCCTAGAAATCATGTAAAAATGCCCATTTCTATACTACTTCTATTGTGCATAAGAAATTCCTTTTGCTAGGTATAAAAAATTTAAAATGGGACCATGCCTTGTCTTACAGGAGTAATCAAAGTCTCGTTGTGTCTGGATTGAGATCAAGGTCACAGTATCATTTACCGGCTTTTATGAGTTTGCTTTGTTGTATCACACCTTGCTACAGTCATAAATAGCTGTACGAAAGTCAGTCCTCTACTACTCCTTCCTTTCCCGGCTAGATGTCTATATTATATCTAAATTCATGGATACGTCAGAAAACAACACATTCGAATTCGTGGCTTCTGTCAGTTTGATGTTTATACATGATCCTGAATAATTAATGGACAACAAATTTCGTAAATAGAACATACATTAGATTTCTATTCTTTAACGTTAATTAAAGCGTGTTTTCTTAAACCGAGTGGGACGATTCGAGTCAACACCGTCTGATGTCACTCAAGCTGCTATATTAGTTAAGATAAAGACAATATGCTGGTAAGATACTCTTTAAACCTAATGACATTGAGTATAACCAGCAATACTAGATTCATAAGGTACTTGTTCACCTTGGAGATGAATTGGCTAAAGTAAAATTGTTTGAACATAGGAAGCCAACTTGATGAACTTACAATCATTCTTGTAGCTGTCAAGTGCTCGCTGTCAAGTCCAACGCTTTGACACTTACACATTCATTTGACTTTTTAAGTAAAGTGCTATTAACTATAGCTCTAAACCTAGTGTATATTACCAGGAAGTGCTCACCGTTACATAAGAAGGAGTTCCTATGATTACGTCGACATAAACGGTATGTATTATTGTAACGTTTTTTATCTAAATAGAAATCTGACATAAAAATGATAGAACACGACTATAGATAGGTTTGTTGTACTTATAAGTCTTACATTTGATTGGATTTAATATAGATTGATGTCAGAAGGTATTTCTTTTTGTGTAAACAAATTAACAAAGACTATAGGTGAGTATGTCCTATAAGTCTAAGAAGGCATTTCTTCGCAATCTCAAGTGTATACAAATATTTGGATGGAGAACTTTATACATATTACATACATAGTTTTAAAGAAGTCAGATGTTTGTTAGCTATTGCATTTAAGAAGATTATTGGATATAGGGACGAAATAACTGAAAGGTATTTGGCCAGTCACAAGAAATCCGATGACTGAATAATCCATATATCTGCCGGTAACATGTTACCTGTTAAAGTAAGTAACCTTTTATGTATATGAAATGTCTGGAGGGTTTAGCATATTAGTCCATAGTTTGGATAAAGAGACATGAAACCTATGGAGGCTTATAGGACTATCAAGTCCCGGTGTGTTTACTTATCAAATGTGATCCACAGGGAAAACAAAAAAGCATAAATCAATTGGTTTAAACTTGGTCAGAAGTACAAGATAAATAAAACATAAAGTATCATAGTAGTAAAACAGCATCAAAGAGCTATGGGCGGAGTTTCAGATAATATTTTTGTCGAATTTGGTGCTTATTGTTTTCATTATCTATCCATCAAAATAAATTTATCTTTTCTTAAAATCGTTATTTTTCGTCACTATTCAAGAGTTGTATTAAAGTAAAATATCAAAGTTAAACTTCTACTAATTATAAGACAAGATGACAATATTTCTCTGCATAATGACCCCATCAACATTCTACTGTAGGCCCGAGAAGTGCCCGTAGAGTAGACCGTCCTAGGGTGCCAATAACACTGTCAATGAATACGACCCACAACCTTTAGGTGTTAAGCATACTGCAGCAACAAGAGATCGGCAACAGTAAGAATATATTTGCGAATTTTCTTTACCTTGAAGAAGTTGAATAACGAAAGATAGAGTGACTTTCAACAAAGAATTTTCTAACCTATTGGAATTTGTAGTTTTCCTACTATGACAGCCTCATAAGGAGACTGTCTCCTAAAAATAATAAAGTCTGCATAGATAGCATTGCTCGTTATATCTACAATTTGTAGATAAACTTAAATAGCGGAATCATGTGTCAACCGGGGACACTTTTCATTGCACTCTCATGAGTCTGATTCCTTGCAATAAACAGAGAAAAGGATCGAACTAAAAACTTAACGATCTATGATTGGACAATAAATAAGCCAAACGAAAAAGTGGAACACAAATATAATCTACAAGATTAAGTACAAATTTTATGGAGCCAAACATCTCTTCAAAGTTCATGGAATAGAACACATCATTGCTGCAAAGCATTTCTTCAACCCGCATGCCTTGCAATCAAAAATATTTTTTGTACTTTTACTTCTATTGACCATGTTATTCACATGAGATTTGGGCTGCTGAGCTGGAAAGTGGCTGCCAATGACAAATGAGACTCACGATTTGTAGATGTCATTGAGTAAGTATTAATTATATTTATGGACAGTAAGGTAGTGGAGAAATGTTAACTTTCATGTCTGATGCAACTTTCAATATTTTCACATTTAAAGTGGCTTCCCTGTTTGTTAGTCACGCTTGGAAATCCTTCATATTCTTTTCTTTCCTTGTTCGTCTTGTTCGAAAAGTTGAGATAAACGCAAAGCCAAACATTTTTCTTTAATTATCTTTCCGTACTGTCTTAACTTAGCGATGACGTACTTACGCAGAATACAGTGGCCTTGACTCGAACGTCTTAAACATTTCTAAAGTAAAGGTTTCCAATCTTAAGCATGCATATAAGAAAGATACGACTACTCCTTAGATGCTTTGATGATACTGAATGCAAGTTACTTTGTTACACACATTGTTATCTCTTAATCTAAACATAGCTAACTATGACATTCTACCCTTACATTTATTGATTGACGAAGAAAAGATTAACTTACGAATAGGTACAACATTGTGAAACGCTCAAGGCAATACACTCACTGGCCTTGACATACTATTCGTACAAACATTTGTTATCACTTTAAACATTGACATACTCAAATCGTAGCAGAGGGAGGATATCAAATGTATAGAACTCGATTCATGGGACTGTAGTGATTTTGACACGGTAGAGTGCCACTTTGTATAGAACCGTTTGCACCACAAAGCGTTTTGGTACTTTGTCTTTATATAGGTTGAGAAAGTCCAAAGCTTAACTTTTTCAAAAGCGCAAGAATATTTGGTGTCAACCGTACGGAAACCAAATATTTAAACGAATTCTACCTCTTAAAAGAATTTGCAAATAAGAGATGCAACATTTTCCCGTTAGCTTTACAATGCTTTTAGTTTAGTGTTTTATTATGTCCATGAGTTATATTCCTGGTAAGTTAGACTCTTGTGCGTACCTGCTACATAAGTCAAATTTTTGAGGTGTTAACTTACGAATCAGTGAATAATCAGTACGTAAAATGCCATATCAGAAAGTGACTAAGATACTTCCAATGAATGGCCATCAACATATGTGATTTTTTGGTAGGTGATCATGGTGTTATAAAGAACAATTGCTAAATCCTGCTATGTTAAAATGCTTCAGAAATAAAATATCATTATGTATATCTTACGCCACTTGTCTATACTATGTTTTGATTAAAATTGGCAAATTATTTAAATCAACAGGTACTCTGATTATAAGATCAACAATACGATTATGGGCTATAAAAATATAACACGAAGAGCAGGAATAAGTTGACAAGAAGCTCATAACTCTACGTTGATCAAGCTTGTTATGGTCCCATGGTAGAAAGTTTCTGACAGGCACTCTAGAACCAGTGGGAAGATTGTTAGTCACTGAAACCTCAGCTTCATGGGGAGGCAACCCTTATCCAATAGGAAACAATGTCAAATTATGCTGTACTCGTCCGCAGAAAATGATAGTTAACGGTCAAAGAAATTGTAACAGGAATGATACAAAAGGTGCTCCTTAGATATATTCGACAGGGATCTTGCAAAGTCTTTTATTCTAAGAAGGTGCCACTCGACCGTTGGCAAGTTACTGTCTACATACGGAGAGAGCCTCTGAAAATAGTAATTTGAACTTGCATTGTTTGCAATCAAACAGGAACTTTACAATGCCATTAAGGACAAGGCCATTTTCAGATTAAAACTTTTAGTCTATGCAAAATTAGATGTTCAAGAGATGGTAGGACAGAAGTACTGAAGTATACCTTGATCCAATACGATGGTCGAAAACATTTAAAAATCATACGTGTACTTTTGGGGAGCACAAAGCAAAGAAACATGTTACTGTGCACTTTCTCCTCGAGCTATTTTAAACTGAAAAGTAACATGTTGAACTACTAGAGAACACCCTATAAGTACAATGCAGTCAGTTAGAAATTATCTTAGTAATTGGGAGAGGGGCGTGGTAGCAAAACGCCAAGCTAGGTAATGAGTTAGTGGTAGGTGTTATTGGTACACATGGACGGGAATGAAACAACTCAATGAAATTCTTTATGGCATCTCAGAAGGAAACACAGACTGTTATTTTACTGGAGACTTCAATATCGACATCCTTCGATACAAACGTGTCACTGCCACTCAAATTTTTTTTAGATTCTATTTTCATATGAATTAGTTGTTTATACCTTCAAACTAATACGAATCATATGCCATTCTGCCAAAATTGACAGATTACATATTTTTTCTTTGCCAACCATATCCGTGAAAGTGTTATAATGACATTGTCATAACGACTTACGTAATAATTACCCCGTTTTCCCATGCTTTATGATGAACTGCTTACACGTAGGGCTTTCATTTAAAGGAAGCAAACTGAACAAATAAATAAAAATTCTTCTCTACCTTTACTGATATTATATATCAAATGATAAAACCTCTAATGTTTGCTTGAAACCTGCTTTCAATTGACAGTCAAAAAAAGGGGGACGTCGTAGATGAAAAATAGGCCTTTGCTAAACGAATTTGTAAAGTCCCTTAAAAAATAGAAGATGGGCTTTACAAACTACTGATTTATTTATCAAACCTTATTCAAGATATGAAACATGAAAACTACTAAGTGTTTTTCGAGAGGAGGGGATTTGAAATGATAAGAATAGAAAGTAGAAATAGATCATGTTATCAACGGGAGTCACCTTAATCAGTTGTTAGAGTACACACCTCAAATGCGTGGTTTACTGGTTCCAATTCCGTTGTTTGATATACTTTCCTATTTCTGTAGTATCTATTCATAACAAGAATTACTTAAAAAAACAGAAGAAATAGAGGATTGTACTTTGATGTCCGATTTCAAAATGCTAAAACTGACATCCAAATGGTATGAAAGCTGAGGTTTGAAGCAATGGATAATGGTCAAAATACATTTCCTTTCCCCCGTATTAAAATTTAATGCTCGAAATGTATAGAATGTAATAAATTTGAAAATACATTTTGTAAATAGATACAGAGATTGGAACATCTAGTAAGTAACATTTAGTTAATGTTTCATTCCATTCACTCTTAGCTGACAACAAGTACACAGATTATTAAGTCTGATAATACACACGGTTATAGTAACATTCCACTGTTTATCATCAATATTTAAGCTGATTTTTTTTCAAGCCCCTATCAAAACTAAATAATCTAAATGTTACTTTTGTAGTATTTTAATAAAACCCCAAGGACTCCAAAGTCATACCAGCTGACAAATCCGAGTCTCTTGATATTATTGTAAATAACTGGTCACTTTGTTGGCTCATCTTTTCAAATCAACTTCCTTCATTTACCCAGCTAGTAACGTGGGCCAAAATAAAATTTCTGTAGGCTTGTAGGCTTAGCTTATGTTACTATGCCCCACATCCACAGCCTGTTAAGCACCTTGTGTTCTGGGAAGCACCAGCAAAGTTCACCCGAGGGAAAGGTACCACGATGATCTACTTGCAGATGATGAAGAGTAGGTTTGGGATTGATGCGAACCAGATGAAGAGGGACGCTGCCAACTGCCTCGGACAGCTATAAAAAATCCAGAATATTTCCTGCTTCACCAGTGCTTTCACTTACTAGTAGTAGCATACCCCACAAATCCATTTAGCTCGATTTAAAAAATTTATGTATCAGCAATTTTTCGAATGCCTCTGCACTTGGAGAAGCACTTATCTATTGAAAACACTAGTATTTTTATTCTGTCAGGGACTGTCTACTTGAAATCTGAACTGATAGAGGAACTTAGAACTGTTTTTATTTTGATGAAGAGCATGAAAATTTCAGTTAATATGTAGAAAACTAATCTTATCATGTCAAACCAAAACAGAAATATAATTTCGGATCATTTCTCCTTCTACCATGCAGACCAGACCATTAAGCAAGAAAAAGGTGCAATGTTCCAAGAAACGTACATTAATCTGTCGATGGAAATATTACATTAGTTAAGTTTTTAAAAGGATTTCTAGATCAATTGAAATAATTTGTAGGTCTCGTTTTGTTTATCCGAAAACAGTAGCTTATCTCTTTTGATAGGCCTACATTATTTTCTTATTATTCCACATACTATAATTAGGTCTTGTTGTCTACGTATAAAACGAATTTAAATACAGAATTTTCTGAAAAGGGAAAGCAATGCAATCAATATTTACATATGTCTCCTGCACCCCTCTCTTTACTTCCTTATCCTCGATTTGAAATATCAGAAATGTAAAAAGTAAAAAATTACATACTGATTAAAATGTTCTATTGTCACGATCAGTTATTACCTTTGATATTTCTCTCGTTATTTATAAACTAGAACCCAAAAATACAATTATAATATTGGGTCAATTACTAATTATCATCATCATCAGTTATGTGCAAATCTTTAACAATTTACTTCTAGTCTTTTCAGTATAAAAGAAATTGCTGTGGGACGTTTTGCTCATATAGTTCATACTAATTATCTACAGAATGATATGAAGTTATGGGTAAGGAATCGTTTCTTCGAGGTGAAATTATAAGCCCAGATGTTTCAAACCATCTTCTCGCTATAAAAATGAATTGTTTGACTTTCTTTGCTCCCTTATTGGATAAAAGAGGATAAAGATAAAACTACATTTCCATATTTATAAAACGAATATTAGCATTACATTTGTGTTGCCAATATGTGTAAGCTGACAAAACACGCAGCCACTGTCATATACTGAAAGCATTTAAAAACATACTGATAACGACTGCAGAATTGACTTGTATTTGTGACTTTTTAAAAAGGGGAATGGCGTCTACTCTTTCTAAAATTTAAATCACCAGAAGAAAGGAGGCTAAACTCATCAATTTAGTTTTGCAGCATATAGTAAGGATTTGTTGCAGACGCCATCCTACAAAGTCCTTAAAGGATACAAAAATAATTGCTCTTGAAATATTTTTGCATCCTTGACCATGATACATGCAATTAATGAAATGGTAATCAAAGTAACGAAGGTCATTTTCAATGAATTAAAAAATTTGGTGCACTATAATTTAGATGAATTCACGCTTCGGAATTATTGAGTTTTGTTCTTTCGGGGCCAAACTATTTAGCAAACTAAATAGTTAGCCGATAGTCAGTCTAGTTAGGCTTGATTTGCAGACAAAAAGAATTTGCCTTTTCATTGGGCTTTTTCGGCAAACTGTTTAGTTCCACAGACACTGATTGATCAAAACAATACCAATCTAGCAGTCAGACCTCTGATTGGCTACTTTCAAAACACAGTTTGGTATAAGTTTTATTGATTTCTTCTTATCTCAATTCTGACGATTTTGTACTCAGAGGAGTGTCAGATGAAAAAGGCTATTCAGTAGTAAAATGTTTTCGCTATTTCGTGTAGTTTTATTGTTTTGTACTACCTACAAAACTATTTGAAAATGTTATATTACGAATCACTGTCCATCTCAACAGGTACGACATTGGCGAATGCACGAGGCTACTATGTACATTTACAATGCTAGGGATTCTGAATGATAATAGCTAACCCCATCCTAATCCAGCCCGTAAGAACACTTATATTTGCCTTTAAGGGCATGCATTTATGGTAAGAACACTTCTACGTAACTTTGGTTTGTACTGTTTTATTTGTTAACATGTGCTTTGTTTCCCCCTCTTTTAGATGTCAACAAGATGTCTTTGTATCCTGAGTCGTTGATTAGTTTGCCTGATGATTTTATACTTCCAGAAAAATCGTCCAAGGTACGTTCTTTTAATGTAGCTGTCATACTTTCAGTTTTGAAACAGTGGTCGATGTTCCATAACTCTCGTAAAGCCCTTAACGTTTTGCCTTTAACGTGATGCCTTTAACGATTAACGTTATGAGAGCCGCCAAGAAACGTAAAGTGTTCCTTGGTAGTCACATGCTAGGATTTAGTGATCTCTTTTTCTTTAATAGCCGAGAGTGAATCTCTGCTTCTTTTTACTGGTCGCTTGCAATTCTGCCGTAAAGCAGTAATCATACTTGAGTATGAATGCTTGAGAGCCTTGAAGGAGAGTTCGGGATCATATTTAACCTCTTGTCTTCAGGTTAACGAGCTGACGTTCTACAGCAATGTATTTTGTTTTCTTTAGCTTTCGATTACTTAAACGTTTAGGCAACTGATGATTGCCAAACTGACCATATGTTATGCGAATCCTTTTTCTGCCAGGAGCTCGTCATCGTAGTGCAGCCAATGACTTCAGGATTACGAAAATTCAATGAAAGGCACCCACCTGCCTTTTATCTGGTTATTTATTCTGGTGACGAATGGCTGCGACAGTTATACAAGAGGTATTCTACAAGTACATTCTTTGAGTTTGCTGTAGATTTCCCCATTGGTAATGCGTGTCCTTGAATTGAAATAATGCACAGTTGTAGATACTGAAGCATAATGCACCGTTGAGACCTTTGTAGGATAATAAAAAACCACAAGAGATTGCATTTATCACCTGCTGTCTTTGATTCAATGCAACTCCATCAATGACAGACCGACCGATAAGACTCCATTGGCCGGCCACTGCACTGCTTTTATACTTGGGTGCCGTATGCACAAGCTTACACGATGTGTAGCACTTTTCCTATGCATCGCAGACAAGCACTTCTATTCATGCTATGAGTAGACGTTACACAATGAGGCCATGATCAATGGGAAGCTGTATCCTGTCGGTTTTGCGCAGTTGACAATGTTAGTATTGATCAAGCCACTCGACCATCACTCTTTAAGTAAGACGAGAATAGGGACTGCTTAATCAAGTATGAATATGCATTAAACCAGAAATCGACAACTATTAGCACGCATGACAAATTTGGTAAGCAAAGTACTGTTTGCAATTTCGAATAACCATATAAATTATTAGTTGCACTTTTCTGCCCCCAAATTACCTTGTTCGCATGAAGGTGCTCTGTGGTATATAAAATTTAGTACCTTGTGTTTTAAAAGTTTCTAGTTGGTGCGCTAAACACACGGTGAATTTAAAGCCTTTAAAGACCAGACAGTGTTATGCCAGGGTACTTTTAGCACCGCCAGGCACTTTTCAGGGGCCTCTTCGGGACATACTTTTCTACGAATAAGCCTTTCTACGTTTTCTAGGAACAAAGTAAAAACGAGCTCCGTGCATTTTACGATGAAAAAACAACACGTTACAGCACACCATGGCGCAATAATGATCAGTTTACGGAACATTTAAGGCTTGCCACTGGCATTTGACGGTGCTTTACAAATAATTCACGGTACTTAATTTGATAGGAACATTTCACATAGGACTTTTACAGCGTGTCACGGAACGTCACTTAAAAGGAGCTCCCTGCATTTTGCTGTTTGATAACAACACTTCATGGCCTGCTGACAATCAGTTAACTTTACCGTGCTTTGCAAAAACTTGATGCGCTGGGAATATTTGACGTCGTTCACAGTACTTTTATGGAGGAGCATTGACCTTCACTATTTTAATATACTATGACATTTTCTTGGTCCTTTTTGATTTCGAAGTGACAGCAAATTCAGCCTCTTGGAGGTTCTCAAATTGCCAAAAAGCGATAGGTCGCCTTGTCGCTCAAACTCTGCGCCCAGAGCCCCAGTTCCAATGAGAGACACTGCATCTTCCTACCGCAATGCGCTATTTAAACACTGGCAGACGAAGAAAATGCTATCCTTAATTGGCTAGATGCAATTTTGTCCATTGAACATCTAGTTGACTGGCAATGCCGATACATTTGTCGTTGTTAGTGATCAGGCAGTGGTATGCGATTAAATAACCTTCACGAATACCGTGCGACGTATTCTTCGTCGTTATGTTTATGTTACAAGAGCAAATACGGGTGGATATCAGACTCACAGTAAGTTTTGATCTCAGTAAATCTAGTTTGAAAGCAATCATTTTAAATTTGGCTTTGTATGTACAAGAGTTGAATGTTAAAGATAATAAATGTTGCTATGATCATGCTTAAATGTTCAAATTGCAACAAAGTGACGCTTTGCCCGGAAACGCCATTTTCAATTTTTTTAGTCGAAAATAAAACAAACAAGTGTCCAATGTATACTCTTTCAACGTTATCGGAAGAAAAATATCAGTATGCTACTTGCGTCCATTTTCCATTGGTTCGATTTTGGCGAAGATGTTGAAAAGTGAGAAAAGTCCTGAGGAAGACGACGGGAACAAATTGAAAACAAACCCCGCCATTTAAATTGGTTAGTTTAACAACCGAGTCTCACATGTTTCAAAGATTATCGTCTGAAAACATCGTCGTTTTACAGTATCTATAGGCCTTTACCTTTTAGTCGATGCAAACCCTTTATTTGCATACTATGTAGGATTGCACACAGGTATGAATGTTACGTTATGTCATGAGTTGTGGTTGTGGGGGGAATTATTTTGCATGTTGGGAAAGAATCCTGAGTTGACCATCACTTATCACCACGTGACTTAAACAGGAAGCCAGTTGTATTGCGACATCTCGACATGCTTACTAACAAAAGTTCTAAGACGTAGTCGCTCCACACTCAGCTATATTGCCGACTGATTGCCCCAGTTTGCCCATGTCATCGTTTGCTATTGCGATGGCTGTTATGTTATGTTATGTTATGTTATGTTACACCATGTGTCTTCAAAAGGCAAGAGATGTTGTCTGCACTACAACCCTTGTAATGGCACTTGGCAATATGTACTTTGCAAGTTGCTTTTGTAGACATTCCTTCCCTGCTCGGAACTGCTGTGACCGGCACCGTTGTTTACGTCACATGATCTTTTGTCGATTTTTGAAGGTGATTTGATAGTCTGAACGTATTTCACAGTTTCTTAAATTTGCGCATATGTAATGTAGTTGAGTCTTGAAATCTACTCTCTAATGTAATCTAACTCGTCTATGCAACGTTTTTATTGTTTCAGCAAACTTTCTGGAAATAAAAACGCATTTCCGAAAATCAAGGAAGGGCGATTGAAAGGTCTATCGTTCACTTCCCCATTCTCTGGGGAGGAAAAGGTCTTCGAAGGTAAAAAATATACTTTTAGGGAACCTACATGGACATTACTGGCATTTGTGCTTACATTATGGTAATCGCCCGTCTTTGAAAGATCAATGACAAGGGTAACAGATACCATGTGATAGTACAGCTAAAACCAAATGGGTATCAGTGAGCCCACGTCTCTAAACAGGTCAGGTCTGTTGATATCCGACTGAAAGTGTTAACGTTGAACACAGCAGACCGCAACCTAGGAACTTTTCTTGACAATAATTTAGCATCGTTGCTATTAGCAAATCAGATTAATGGATTTGCAACTGGGGAACACGAACTTCGTTTTCGTTTCCGTGTAACCTATTTGTTTGCCAGTTTTATTATATCATTTTCCTCTTTCGTTACCATATTTGCGGCTTTTTATCTTCCTGGCATTTTGCTTTTCCGGAGACTTCCTGATTTTGAAGTCTTACAGCTGTTGCAGCTGCACATATCTTCCATTCAATTGGGTTTGTTATGTTTTTGTCATTTCTAAGCATCTGCTTCTTGAAATATGTTCAAGATTATTGTTTGTTAATGTTGTCTGTACTTGTTACCATAGATGTGCTTTACCCCGACTTACCTGATTGGGAGTCATTCTTCCAGAGTTGTATCACACAAACAGTTGTAGCCATGGTGGAAGAAACTAATGGCAACGATGAACAGGTTACTGGTAGGAAGGTGAAGACACCAGACTTATTGATAAGCGAGCTCATCCCGGTAACACCAGCTGTCAAACTGCAAGTAAATACATCAGGTAACGGTTAACACTAGTTATATGATATGGGCAGAACATTTTGTGGTCCAACCAGAAGGAGATATTCATTTATGGCATAGCCGGCTTGTTTTTTTCTTGCTTTAGAATGGTCAGCATATCTTCATCTCCCGTTCATTTTCATCTCTTCAAAACATTGAATACTAAGATGAAGACAGTGGGATATCTAGGGACGACTTAAGTGGAACTGCTACCCAAAAAATGTAATTTCAGAATCATTCTAGGCCTGTGACTAAAAATAGAAAAAAGGTTAAGTATCACAATTCATTGAATCTGTCCGTATTAATATCTCAAAAGTTGGGATGTAATTAGGCACCTACTGTGAATTACCATGACTGTTATATATACCATCTCTTATAGCTATCTTTTATATGGCTAACCGGAATAATGTAATATCGCTGTAAAGGTCTGCAGGAAATATTTTCTGTTTTAATTGGCGATAGTAACGTTTTGTGCTATCTTAGCTAGGAAACAAATAGCGGAAGTGCTTCCTCAATCTGAGCAAAACGTTCCGTGCAAAACCCTGTAGAGTAAGTGTCCATTTCTAACCAGCAACATGGACATCAGCAAAATGTTTTAAGACAGGAATGGACAGATGTATACATAATTAAAGAAGATGACTGTGCCTTGTCCACGTTAAAATGTGTTCCATTTCATGGATTAAAGCAATTTGGGACGTTTGTTAATACAGTGTCAGTAAGATGTATGTGTAAAAACCTGATAGAAATTGCTTCGGAGGATAAACAATAAAATGACAAAACTGAAACGAAACACTGTGGGATGTGCTGTTACCAGTGTCCGAGGAAGCCAGGCAGGAAAGAATGCTTATCTGACCAAAAATTAAAATTTCTTAGTGGGCATAAAAGTCTGGAAAGTATGCATAGTGAAAGCCGTCGGAGAACGTCGTACTCAAGTATTTTTTTAACATTACAAGAAATTTTGCCATCTAATCTGCAGTGTAAATAACTGAAAGTATCTTTGAAATTTCTGTATGTAAACTGTTACTTACGTATACTTCGAAAATCTTGAAAATAGCTACTTGAAATTGAACTAGAGGATTTGTATCATGAAATCTTGAATTCGCCTGGTCAACTGGAATATTGACACCTAAATTTTATTAAGATTAAGATTCAGACGCAGATGCATTAAGACTAAGTCGTTCGTGTATTTTTATTAAAACGGGAAGTGGTTGTAAACTCTTATTTCAGTTTATCTATTCCTCGCGGATAGGACCTTCAGGATGCAATGACAGGCATCTCAAAATCAGTTTGTTACCATGATCAGTCATGTGGTGGTCGTTGATGTTGCTGCCTTGATATTTCAGTTGCCGACGACATGTTGTGAGGAAGTACGTGGTGTAGCCTATGTATGAGGCGTTACATCCTTACTCCCCGCAGTTATACTAGTGAGCCTAGTGATTACTAAAGTGGTGTTGTATTGTTGACTAATGATCAAAGTGGAAACTAAAGTATTCGTCGGATGACCTCGGTGTACTTCAGGACCTACCGAACGTTCTACACTAGTTTCGAAATGAAGGCATAGGAAGTTATTTTGTTGCAAATATATACGAGGGCAAAAAGCACGCCTTTACAATTATGAGGTAAGGTAGGTTACATATAGTACTAGAATTTAAGAAACTTTTTAGCCTCAAAGGACATCCCTAGATAGTACATGAAATCCACGGTAATTAACTTTCCCTTTTTACCTCTGCTTAGGGTATATATATTTTACACTTAACATAATGATCACGAGCATATTTTACTCTTTGCAGTTGTTGTTATATCTATGATATTTTTGAACCCTTTTTTATCACAGTTTTGTTTTCCAGCCTTTTCACAACTATTCTGTTCGTTACGTACGTCTATTTTATTTATGTAGTTTTCCCACTCCTTCCACCCTTGTTTTCGACACTTGTTTACTTATTCATATCTGCTTTCAATTAACTTTGTCTTGTTCACAATAGCATACCCTGGTTGCAGTATACCATGTTGCACTTGGCGTTTTCCTCGTACTTTAAGCTCGTTGGTTCAATAGCTCTGATTCAAATTGCCCTGAGGAAATTCCGTGTAGGACAAAGGTTTTTAGTTTTTTCGTGAAGCGTTACATTTCACATGTACCGAAGACACTATTGAGATATGTTTAGAAAGTACGAAAGCTACATTGAATTATTGGCTTTTTGACTTGCATTTTCCTTGGTGTAGTTCTCAAGCATTGCTCTTTTCTCATGTTCATAAAAAGCCTTACTCCTGTGGTAGGGAACCGACTTTATTGGCATGATGTAGTGCAATGATTATGCAGACTAACGTTCTTATTGTAACAGAAAGCGAGTATCATAATTTGCAATCGAAGAGTGAGAGGCTTTCTTGCTTGCCCGTTCTTAAGCAAGCTCAATTTCTGATTTACTTTGATAGCAAATGACACAAGATCGTCAAGTAGAGGAAACAAAACATCCAGATCATGGGCAGTGATCCCGGACAGCATAACATTGACAGCTTCCAGGTCGTGTAAGTAATCTTTATTGTTTCAAGAAACAGCTTTTCATTTATGTATAGTAATGTATACAGCCTTGTTGACACGATGCGTTATTTTGTCTTCTTGGGACAAGTAAAGTACGAAAAGTAAATGCTTAAAAGTTGTTTTCTTTTTCCCTCTTGCAGTTCCAGAAAAATCAGCTGCTAAAGTTCATGTTGTTAACTACACTCGCGAGCCTCTACGGTATGATTAAAGTTGATCTTCTTAGTATCTGGCAACTCATTGCTTTGCTTCGTTTTGCCGTAATTCTTTGCATTAATGTACATATCGTCAGTTCTTTTTCTTTCCGATTTAAGCTTCGCTTAGGCCAATTAGATGGCATGACTTACCATTGCAGATTTTGTTCTTATGAAGAAATTCCTGGGGACACACAAGATTGTTGGTAAAGGCATGTTGACACATGATTGTTGAAAAGCTTGTGCCAATTACACGGGAGTGTGGTGAAATCATTTATCACAGAGAGACATTATCTACTGAGTTTGCTCTCTCAGTACTCCCCATAATGTAAAACAGACCGGATCGACTAATATTGCCTCGTTTTAACTTTTTGTTTATCATGTTTGTATCTTGGTCATATTAACGTCAATTATGATTGATAGTAGACATCAAAGGTGGTGGTGAAATTGTTTCAGACTATCACCTTAATTCGGTGGTAGAACTGGGGCAGGGTTTTTTTTGTGTTGTCATTAGTATCCGTGCGAAATGTTATTTACACATACGTTTAACATTTCACTCCAATATCACTTTAAAATACCTGGCTCGGCAACATTAGCAATACTTTTACTGCTAAAAATACTATAAAGAAGCACAAGTGAAGGAGAACAAGCCAATCTGTGAATACCTTGTCACATCAATCATGATTGTTGCACTGAATTTGGGGACCTCCGGAATGTAGCTTTGTACCACATTGCTGAAAGTCAGGATTTGGGTGAGACAAGGAAAAGGCAACCTATATCTTGAAATGACTGTCAGGTTCCCCAAAATTGGTCGTCACCATGTATTGAAAAGCGTACTAAATGCCCTACTCACTCAAATGTTTGTTTGATGTACCTTTGCTTCACGCCTGTAGAAACTCTCTTTGTGTATGTTTGATATATATTATATTATCACTATGATTCTAAGCAATCTCCCGAGTATCCTAGGACACTTTTTAATTAATGATAACAAACCGGTTAACCTGCATCATTTGCGTTATACGGAGTTAAACTCGTCTCTTATTTGTTTATTAGTTTCCAGTTTTTCTGGCCAAGCGATACTCTTGATATCACTCCAAAAGAAGAGACCGTGCCACCCAAGAGCCAGTTGGCCATCATAATAAACATCAAACAGTCGTATTTAGCGACTGGGCGTCATCTTCCGTGGCAGGGATCAATCTACATCCGTTGTGATAAGGAACAGAAGGTATGTGTGCAAGAACCTGATCTATATGTTTTCAGAATAGATGCATGTGAACTCTTCCATGGTCCATTACATTGCTGATAAGAATTAATCTGACTGTCCGTTCTCACGTTTATCAGTCGTGCTTGATAACTCGTTAGTGGTAAAGCGATTTTAATGATTTGGTATCTGATGATATACTGTGGCATTTGGCTGTGACTCTATAAGTGTTGTGATTTACGTACAATAAAGAAGGGTCAACACCAAATATTATTCATGAAGGAGATATATGTACGCAGAATTGATAGAGATTGTCATTTGTGCTACGAGATTGTGACTGATATATTTGTCACTGACTGTGCCAAATTGATGGTCTGTTCGTGGTTGGATTTTGCTCTCAAGTGATTAACGTTGCAATAATGCAGTCGCATAAGATCTACAATCTAAGATCACAAATTTCTCTGTGACAAAGACGAAAGTTGCGAGCAAAAACCAATCGATGTGTCATTTGGTCATTTATCTTTGATCGGCTCTTGGGACAATTGATAAGTTTCTACTTAGAGGATGATGGCAGTATCCTGAAATGCTGGTTGAAAACATATTAATGCAAGTGAGACTGTTTAAGAGAAAATAGAAAATGTTATCAGCGGAGGTCACTTGGTCACTTGTTAGAGTGCAGGATGTCACATATCTTCTATTTCAAAGTTAAAAATTTTTTTAGGTAAACTTCAGCACAAGATATCAGTCACAGAGCAATCAAATGCTGACGACTGCATCTAGACAAATGTTTAAGGTCCTGTTAATGATGTTTTGGTCTATGTCATGTGACCATTTTTCTTCAGTTTGATTGGCTTATTGGTTAAATCAAAACTGAACAGATCTTTAAGCTACCGCAGGTTACTATCAGGGTACAAGCAGTGGGCTTTCAATCGTGTATGACCCACGAGACTACTCAGTAGCATGCTGCATGTAGCTGGCTACCGGGTAGCCATGTGTCTCATCAAATTAAGGATAATTAACATATATTTAGTATGGCTAATTCATAGTAAAAGGTGTTTATAATTTACTTTTAGTTAATCAAAGCACAGATACGTGAAGATATCACTATAGAAGGCTCTCCCTACGCTGGTTTATCGAAAGAAACAGGCAAATTAAATCCCTTGGTCCGTTCTCATACGCCAGCCATAGATGCTGAACCAACTGAAAATATCAAAGTGTTTTCTGTTAATCCAACCTTGGTGATCTTCAAAGAAGCGATGATTAAAAGTGATCAAGGTAATGTGAATCTGTTTGGAGATTAGTCATGAATGTGGTAGGGATCCCTCGATTCAGTTTAACAACAGCTATCTGTTATCTTACTCTTTCTAGTAGTGTCGATTGTATAACCAGTTTTGCCTTCTCATCTCACTTCAATTATCATACACGTCCAATCAAAAGGTTGGTTATTTCCCCTGTTTCATCGCAATGGATTGGTTTTTTATATCTGTTAAGTCAAGTTATCACTTAACCCACCACTAGTCGAGTGTTGCTAATGACGCTAAGACGGTCATATCTCTTAGTATTATTTCTAGAGCCTCTTGTCTTTGAAAACGGAAGTTGATTGTTCGTTTGTGTCGATTGTTGCCCGTAAGCAGCAATAATGGCATAAAATGCTTCGAGGCGGAGGCGTTTGTGAGACTTCATGTCATTATAAAGTGGACATCTACAAGAAATTTACTAGGAACACTCCTTATTATTTGAGGAAATTAATCTTAGCAATATGGAAAGTCTTACCCTCTAGCTCGATTTGATGAAACTTGCACATTTTCAATTATGTCTATCATTGCTTAAACTTTCTAGCGTCACTAAAGCTGTATCTTAATTTTTGTTTCTACCAGAGGAATCGTTAGTCATGCAAAATAATTCAGAGACCAACGTGAGATGGGTTCTATCGTCCGTGGCTCCAACATACTTGAAGAGTGGTATAAACAGTGGAGACATATTCCGGGTTACTTACAGTGCGTTTAGGTTCGGAAGATTAAATGGAAAACTGAGACCAGGGGAAGGCACACAGGTCAGTATTCCTCTTCCGCCTTTTGTATAACCACAAAATTGTTGTTTTTGCTTTCACCTCGGTATCGTCGATTTTAGATCGTACTATGTTCCTTAGCATGAACAACCACCCAACGACTAGACAGGAGATGTTACGCAGGCTTCATTACCACCAACGTTGCACCAGTTGTGGTCATCGTGTGCTTTTGCTCTTTTCCACCACAATTAGTCTAGTATTGTCACTAACATCAAAACTCTAGCTATAACTAATTATCACTATTATTGTCGTTGCTACAGTTGTGTGCAGTTTGTAGCAGCTATAGTGATATTCCTTGTTAGGTCCATTCGATTGATGTGATAACGCAATTTGGTATTATTCATTACTGCCTTTCAGACTTACTACAAAGCTGACAGAGTACTATTTATTACTGTATTGTTTTTATGGCCTATGGTGTTATGGCAGCAGTCCTTGATAGTATAATTTTCTCCTTTTAAATATTTATACTATTTCTGATTGAATGTTCCAGGTGATTGTCACATTCAGACCACGGGATTATGGACTCTATTCTCAATATTGGGATGTCAGGGTTTGTAACTTTTTGCCTCCTTTAACATTTTAGCTGGTAATCACTCTGTGTTACTCAAGTAACTAATGAGGGGTAACGACCCACACAGACAGGGTTTAAATAACCACTTTTAGCGCAGAATCATTTAGAAAAGATAAATAATCTTAATTTTAATTTTTGTTATGGTTTTTACTCTTTTCCCGTGATATGTTTCTGCGATTTTTTATACTATTGATGACAACGTACCGAAAGCTAACTCGCAGCTGAACGTTATGTGAATGTAGCATACCTATCGTACAAATAAGCATCATTAACGAGTAAATAAGGGAATCATGCCCTACAATCCGTTTTGTTACACCCTCATTTGTTTGTTAATGAACGATTTTTTTATCAAATAAATGACAAACGAAGATGTTATTAAGGTATTAACTGTTTGATAGAGTATTTCACTCAAGCTGGATAACACAGGGAATGAAATCCTTGAATAAACCGTAGCACCCTTCTGTGTGTGCACCGAGGTTTATTGCCTTCTTGCGCATTGTATCCTCCGCCAGTTTCGTACAAGCAAGTAAATCAGTCACAGCATTGTAAATTTTCCCTCTGCCTCCAGGACTATCATCAACAGGTAGATTTACACATTTTGGGCTCCATTTTGTGCTTATATATCATTTTGTGCTTATATATCATTTTGTGCTTATATATCATTTTGTGCGTCCTAGTTCGGTAGAAAAGCCAAATGATCGAACAGACTTAGGCAGAAAGGGAAACGTAAAGCTGAGGGTTGATGTGAATCTGAAACGTTTCCGTAAATTATACTGCCCATTTGAAGTCATTTAATATAATCTCAACCAACCTTTTCCGTACATTATACTGTTACTCGATATATAAGCTCTTCTATTGGAATAATCTCCGGTTCAAGTTTGCATGATTTGACTAAATAATTAATTAATTAAATGGTTGTGTAAAGAACAGGCTGAGGAGGAGAAGTGTAAAATTTGGACTAAGTAAATCACACAGCTATTTGTTTTCGATGAAAAGTCTCTCCCACCCTTTTATCAATGGTTTCCATAGCCCAAAGGGCCATACTTTCCATACTATAAGATCTATGCATACTAATTGAAGGAGAAACCATGAGTCGACTTGTTTTTATCGCAGACTTGCAACGCTTTGTCATAACCCTCTTAATAACAGTTCATCTGAAACATGTTTTATTGTTCAGTACTGTGACTGCTGTTCATTTTAGGTTTCACTTGATGATGGTCGAGTTCTTTCCAAAGTTAGAGTGCAACTTGATGGAGAGGTAATCATCCCTTTAAGATGTTTTTCTACGTATTATTAGAAAATTGGAAGAAGGTCAGTGATTGCTTTAACAATATTGTACTTTACCAGTTTTTCTTCTTCGTAAGGAAAGTATTACGTTATAAGACAGTCATTGGTTACCTAGTATTAGATAGACAGTTTGTTATAGATAGGAAATTTAGTGACGTTTTCTTAAATCTATGCATGAAGATATGTCCACTGGAAGATTTCTCATCCAAACAGGCTTTTGGGGGCCATGTAGTCTTTTGGCGCTCTCAACTCAGCCAGTATTGCTTAGGTTAGGTGGAAACTCATGCTGATAGTTGTTGTGGAAAAATCACTAGAGGTCTCTTTGGACAAAACATGATTGCTATATTAAGTACTTGTTGGACAATTGAAATCATGCACGACCCTAATTTAAATGTAATTTTATTCTTTGGCCAACTCTGAATGGCCTAATACATCTCCTCGGGGGGATTATTGCGACTTGTATGGAAGCTCTAGTATTGATATTTTACTTGTCTTTACATTCCACGGAATTTTAATTGCTGAATTTGTTGACGTGTTGTGAATTTAGGTGACCAGTGCTCCAAAATTAAAGGCTAAAAAATTGTTTGTAATTTGCCTTGATTCTTTTCAAGATTGCCTTTATCTAAAAATACTTTAATGTTAAGTATATCTTATCTTGGTCTATTCCTAGTACCATAGAAATGAAGGTAGTTCACCAAACAGTTTTTACTTAAATATGTAAACTCAGATTTTTTAATTTATTGAAAAGAAACTTGAAAATTTATCGGACCTTTCTGATTGTTCTTATCATGTCTTACTGATTTCATCAAAATTAAAATTATGCTTTTG
>JAAAKL020000862.1:0-35546 GCA_010016065.2 Carybdea cf. marsupialis auct. non (Linnaeus, 1758) | reverse complement strand
CGGTCTTATATCTGACGTCACGTAATAACAGGGTCTATGTTATAGAATCTGTGATGTAATCTGACTACAGCTAACTGTTCTTTGTTACGCTCAATTCAAGCTTGTATAAGGTGGGGCATGCATATCTCCCTCAAACATCGATGATCAATTGTGTGGACAACACATGCTTACAGCGCTCTGTACAAACTTGGAGGAGTTCCTCGTCGACAAGCCATCGATCATAGTAAGCACAGGAAATATTCTGACAAGAAAGTACGCACAATTTCCAATTACAGCTTCATCCATTTTATGTCTTCTATTTAGAACGCCCTTCTTCTGACGATCTAACTAAGCCAACTACTGCTCAGCTGATATGATATGGCTCCTTGTTGGACAAAATGCAACTTTTCAAACTAAAGAAGGCTGGGTGGCAGTTAACTTACGCACTGGCTGAAATATAAATGTTGAGTCTCTAACTCACTGTTCGACGGGCGCTAAATACTTGATCTTGTATTTCATTGGCTTTCTCAAAGTAAATTGATGTCATTTCACTACACAACAGACGAGGTGCAGCACAATGTATGATGAACTATACAAGACATGATATACCCTGGCAGATCTTTTCTACCTACAACTCACTCGATGGATAATGCACTAATTGCTTTAACAGACAATATTTGATAGAATGAAAATGCATAATTGACTTCAATGAACATTAGTGGTTAATGGCTGATTACCTTTGTACTCATGTTGAATTCTTTGATCACGTGTCCTTCGAAAAAAATAGGAAAGGGGTTGAAATGAAGCATAGCACGACCTTCCATCTTTGTTATCAAGACAACCTAGTATACGGCTTATTAGCAAAATATTTGTTAAGCTGTACAGTGTTATACAGTATTCAATCTAGACGATAGTCAGGATTTTAGGTTGAACCACCTATCTGATTACGGGCGGTTCTTAACAAAGTTGCCGTTGCAAAAAGTGTTTAAAATCAACTTTGAATTGCGGTGTTGGGAGAAAACTTTAAAGAATCATTCAAAGGAGTAAAAACAGCAAACACACAGAGAAGGTTCGAAATGATTTCTCCCACAAGAGATGTCTTGGGTTTAAAACAATTGTACATAAAATAGCGAAGATATAAACATTAAATAAGCTCAGAGAGAAGAGAGTTGCTGACTTATTGAATTTGGAATCTTTTCTTAAAACCGCCACGAGGCAGGTAAAGGGCACCTATGAGAAGAAAGCGCGACGCAAAGCACCAAGCAACATATTTACATACAGAGACCCTACGTATTTACTCAGTAAAATTTAATACATCAGCTATGATTAAGATGTGTCAATAAAGGCTAGAAGAATTATGTTCGTAAACCCATAGAAAGAAAGGGCAGGTCCACACCCCGTTTATTCTTCTAAACTGACCATAGGGTATCTAAAAAACGAGTGAAGTAGTGAAGGTTAGGGATGACGGTAGGCCTACCTTTAAGTTTTACATATTTTCAAAAATGTACTAGCTTTGTCGTTACACCTCTGTTGAAAGTTAAAGAACACTCCAATAATTCTGACCCAATTGAAGACGGTGCGATTGGCAGCAAGGGCCAAACGAATAATACCAAAAATTGAAGACAGTAGAAAACCGTTGAGTAATTGATAATAAGGATACTTAATTGGGTTGGAGGACGACAGTGGAAGACGATCTAGGAGCTGGGGGGTTTACAAGACGTCTACACAGGGATCCATTTGCGGAAGCCTTGAGAAAAGATGCTGACAGTCTAAAGTGGAGGGGATTTGTTAGAGACGCTGCATCTATCGCCAGCAACAATCGCTAGCGATTTCTGCAATAAGTACAAGTACAAGCTATCGATTTGCATCTGTGCAAAACCGGTAGAAGTTTTCATTTGAAGGACATGCAATGCTTAAGCCGTTCATCAATCTTGCGAATAATAGTGCCAAACACATATTAAAGAAACAGAAGACGATCACTTCAAAATCTATATAGACAAGACAATATTGCTACAATTTCATTTCTTTAAATTCTTTATCATTTCTTCCATATTTAAATACCCAATTTAAACCTCAGTATGGTAACGCAGTGAGTCAAAAGGGTAGCAGGTTTCACGATACTTATTCACACGAGAGAAGGTTCTCTGCCCCTAAGGCCTAATGTATATTTCAAGCATATTAAATGGATAGTGTCAACAGGCTGTATCCTTGTGGATAGTGAGTTCTCATTAGAACGGCTTGCCGTTTCACATGGCTACAAATTTGCAATGTCCTATTCAACAACTTAAGAAGATTTACTTATTTTCTATAATACCTTTTTATACTCCATTAAGTTCCAATAGTCATGATATACATTTATATGAATATATATAGACAGTCAACTTTTTCTTGGTCCCTGCATATTCAAGCTTCAGGGAAGATCTTACGGGCGCAAATACTTTATCGTGTCTTGGTTAAACGTAAAGCATGGCCAGTACGTCGATCAAATTGATAATAATAGTGTGAAATCATAAAATTCCTCTTATCTTGGTAAAACTAGCCAGAGGGCCTGGGAATTCTTATGAAATCTCAAAATGAGTCGGGTTAGGCTTGTCCTTGCACACAACCGCCACTGCTACGGGGGTCACAAACACGCTTACAAGTAGAAATGCTTTACGATAGCTTTCTTTGCATAATGATAAATAAATAAATAAACCCTGCTCTTTATACTGCTTTCATAATTACCTTCTTGAAACAAATCATCCCATTCAGGTTTGAATTTCACGTCACTGCAATACTGCATGGCAAACCCCACAGGCACCTGTACATCAGTTGTCCCTTTAAAGCAGTCTGAAGGGCAGCTGCTATCACCGAGCTTCTTGTAAACATCAACTCCCCTAAAACAAGATTAAGGTATATCACACTATAAACAGTCTGAAGGGCCAGTCACTGAAGTCAATTGAAACACAACAAATTTAAAATTACAAACTGTCATCTGGGCGAAGAATTAACGATTCTTAAGAACAGTAGATTCGAAATACGTTTTTAACAAGCACTTGTCAGAGATGAGATTCGAATCCCTGTCCAACGCATTCGAGGCGTGCACCGTATCAAATGAACTATGGGGTACATGACGATATGATCACAGAAAGATTGTCATTAAGCCTATCAATACAAGCAGTGACATATTTATTCCTCTAGTATCTTTCAAAACGTACTAAGATCTGTCTTCCCGATGACACTTTGCAACTTTCCAAGCACATTTTAGTACTCTACGCTCCAGTAATAAGCCCCATCTACATGGGCATCGTCTTAGCCCATTTCAAGGAAGTGCACGGCGTAAAATAAAAAAATGGATTGAAAAGTGGGCCTTGGGCACGTATACGGAACAGATCGCAGTGCTTCCACGGTTACATTACACATTGCAGTGGGGTTGATCTTAAAAATTGCATACAGCTTGATGTCAAGATCCACCGGCGCAGTGTAGGGAGATGATTTTGCGACCTGCGATATTATGTGTGCCATCATCCATGTTCACTTATCTTAGTTGGTCGAATGGTCTTTGTAATTTTTTAAGATAAACGATCAATTGGGATGGGTGAGTCTCTTTTTAGGTTTTAAGTGAAAAGCTACAAAAATAAAAATGGATATGGGCAATAATTTATTATACCATGTTTCTGATCTTTCGTGAATTTTTTTTATCATACAATCATCAACAATCACGGATCGGTAGAATGACAAAAGGCATCCTTGTCTGACACCAAAAATTACTCACAAGTGTCATCAAAATGATTATGAACTTTCATTGCTCTATAAAGCGATCAAACTATTTTCTCCTCATATTTACCTTCTAACGATAGTTAAGACCAACATCCTAAGAATAACAAGCCAAATCATAAACATACAGAGAATGTAGGCCTACATAACTCAATATTTGTACCCCCCTGATCATTAAACTTCAATTCATGCGCATCGTAGGTCATACAGCCGTCATTGTTAGTTCAAGCGGCTTCTACTCGGCTTAATCCTCAGCAGATGGTATATTCGTACCCATGAAGTGATAATTGCCATTTGATAGATAAAACAGAGTTTTCTGGTTTTAGCGCTGATACAAATGGCTAATAATTATCATTCGTATTACTAGATCCTTTAGTTTGCCACAAAAAATCCTATTCTTACTTAGGCCATGCTGTGGTCAATTTGAATATTCGGCTAATCGATGATGGTCTTGGCAAGATCATTTACTGCCTACCCAGACATTTAACAACTATTAACTCTCAATACCAAACTAAAAGAACACAAAATAAAAAAGTTTTGAACGGTAAAGCACTGTAGAGAACATCAAAGCAGTAAAAACGGCCATGAACTATTATTGGGATGTACATATCAATACGGATATAATTTTCCCGCCTAGAAACACAAACTATATTTGTAGTTTCGAAGGAAGATTCTTGAGTCAGGTGTCAGTATACAACACTTCAAAGTGTCTCTTTCAACATTTCCTATTCGATAGTAAGTTTGATTTGTGGATTTTTCGTTTAAATGTTGGAGTCGTTTTGATCAAGAAAATCTTCATTTCCTGGTTTTTAAATTGTCTTGTAGAAAATTCATTCCAATAATGTCAAGGTATCCAAAACATAACCTTGAGTGCCAACTCAAACCACTCCAGAAGGGTGCTGTTTAAACATGCAACCCTCGAACTTATTCCAATAAACAAATACGTGCCGAGTAAAGTTCCCAATAAGAAGGAAAATAATATAAACTATCGGTTAGTAACTAAACACTTACTTATTTCGCCCTTCGTATATCCAACCTTGAGTATCGGGGTTAACAAGATGAATCTCATGAAGAGTGTCGAAGGTCTGCTTGATGTGGTCGGCGTACTTTAGCCTGAGATAGATCAAAAAGGGTACTTTCTTTAGATGTGAATTGACAGAGTGTAGAATACCCAAAAATGGGAGTACCGCGAAAGAAACGACTCTAGAATGAATAGGCCTACTACGTACCTGCTAACATACCTACTACTTTCATGCCTGATTCTAACTCCTTGTTTGCTTCCCTTCCTAACACTTCCTTATCTACTCTACTGCCTACTACTTTCTTACCTAATCCCCTGCCTACTACTTTCCTACCTACTCCCGTGCTCACTACTTTCTTACCTGCTTACCTGTCTTCTACCATCTTACCTGCTTACCTGCCTGCTACCTTCCTACCTGCTTACCTGCCTTCTACTTTCTTACCTGCTTACCTGCCTTCTACTTTCATATCTGCTTACCTGCCTTCTACCTTCTTACCTGCATTCTACTTTCTTACTTTTTTACCTGCCTTCTACCTTCTTACCTGCTTACCTGCCTGCTACCTTCCTACCTGCTCACCTTCCTTCTACTTTCTTACCTCCTTACCTGCCTTCTACTTTTTTAGCTGTTTACCTAAATACTACTTACTGATATTTCTCCTTATTTTCTTTCTGACTAATTAACTGCTGGAATGACAGGACGAATAACCGCCGGATAAACTAACTAATTCATAGATTACAACTTATTCCTGAAACGTATCTTCCTGCTTTCCCCTGTCTCTATATAAATTCACTGGTCTTCCTCTCTTGAAAAACCATAGCCTTGCAACAATATGTCATATCGCTATCAGTATTTATTCAGCTCTGCGCTCAACACGGCTATACTTTCTTCGTCTGTTTTTACGCACAGCATCACTGATACTGTCCATACCACGTTTTTGATGTATTACGAACATTTTATGCGCCAATGCACCTTTACCCGATAATCAATCAATGACTCTATATACTCTATTCTTTAGCAGCAATTTGGTCTAAGACTTCACAGCAATGCCGCAAAACAATCTAGATAAAGCAAACGATTTGTAAAACCAGGCAACGAACAGAAATAGAGCAGAAACTCCAAGAACTTTCATCCCAGCAATTCATATGTAAGCCGCCCTTAGACTGACGCATATGTAATTGCTAAAAATCACAAATGCGACATAACAAGATTGCTCATGGCTTCAATCTCTATTAAAGGAGGCATCGTTGTTTAGATTATGGTCCAATGGTCATCCCTACAGCGGAAAACGGCCACCAAAGACTTCCACTATCAAGTAAAGAATAACTTTAGTAGTCTATCTTACTCGCATAGACATTCTGTCAGACAAAAAATACAAAAAACCCATAATGTCTGGTAAAAGTGACACTTGTCTCATTTATTAGCTTTGTCAAAATATCAACTAACTACTACCACTAAGTTCTTAACAAATCGTCACCTTCGCTGATTCTAAAACGGACTTTAAATTGCACACGTCTACAAATAGAGAACTGGCCTGCCAATAGCAACGAACAATATTAAGCAAGTTCAGAAATCCTAGTACGGAGATCACCTTGACAACTTTGCCTCAACTCAGAGATGTCTGTCCATCTGCACCACCCACTCGCCTCTCCCTGCCCCTCCCCTCGCAAATATACCCCGTATCCACTAATACATCCGCTATCTATATCTACTACCCATAGCTACTAAACCATGTGTCCTCAGCCGTCTTACGATGATGACTTACTAGCACAGATACCCACAGATACCCACACTTCGGTGCTCAAACGTGATCGGTACTTACGACTGTCATGGTGTGACAAATATGTATAACTACATGAAATTCCTGCAAAATAGGCCGTAGGGCTCAAGTTGACATGATTGATAACTAGTTGCTAGGTAAATAAGTATTGCATTTATGTACATTAATGGTCTCGGGCATTAATTGACGGACTTCTATGGTTCGATTCGGTTAAAATGTTTCAAATATACTATCACAAAGAATCTATCAATAACTACTTACACCTCTTTTGAGAGTACGATGGGCTCTTCAGCTTCAGGCTAAGGTACAAAGACACAATATGAGAAAACTGTAGAAGCGGGCGATCAAGTCAATTCTTGATAACACAAAGTAAGACTAAAATGAACGAAAAATGGTAAGATAAAACAGTGGAAAAAAGAACAGTGGAAAAAAGAACAGTGGAAGAAGGAACAGCGGAAGAAAGAACAGTGGAAGAAAGAACAGTGGAAGAAAGAACAGCGGAAGAAAGAACAGTGGAAGAAAGAACAGGGGAAGAAAGAACAGGGGAAGAAAGAACAGTGGAAGAAAGAACAGTGAAAGAAAGAACAGTGGAAAAAAGAACAGTGGAAGAAAGAACAGTGGAAGAAAAAACAGTGGAAGAAAAAACAGTGGAAGAAAAAACAGTGGAAGAAAAAACAGTGGAAGAAAGAAAGAAAGAAAGAAAGAAAGAAAGAAAGAAAGAAAGAAAGAAAGAAAGAAAGAAAGAAAGAAAGAAAGAAAGGCAAGAAGTAATAAAGATAGATACCATGGCTATGGTGGAATGAAAGGACGGACAAGGAAATGAATAGCAGAAGGGCCACAGGCAAAACGTTATTATAGGAAAACAAAAATAACCAGATTGCTGGCCGTAAAGATAAGAAAATGACTTATTAAATCGCTGCAGTAAAGGTTACATTGTCTGATGCAGTGGCTTAGTTGACACTATTGGTGCAAGAGGTTGCTGGATCGAACCCTAGCAACACTGTAAGCAATCGTTTTTCCCTTGAGAGCATATGGATCCACTGATTGCTTGCGACGGCCCGAGTACTTACTACTACCGTGACGCATACTGTAAGTAAGTACAAATGACTAAAGTTGCTATCCTGATCATTTAATAAAGGTAGAGTCTAACACGTGTAACCAGTATTCAGAAAAGGAAAAGTGACTTCCAGCAGTTACCTGAGGGCTTTTGCCCTATGCTATTGGTGGTACATATATCAATTCAACTAAAGGTGTTCAACATTGAAAAATGGATACCTCAGTCTCTGTCACCGCAACATGTTTGATCGCTGCTGGATGTTCTTCCGTTCCCATATCTAAATAAACAATCAATTATCACTGATATTTTACTGGCTGAAACAGATGCGACTGGGCTACATGGGGGCGACTATAACGTGAAACAACTGAGGGTCTGTTCATTTCAATCGTCTAATTCTGGTTCAGGCAAAAATCATCCTATAATAATATAATACCAGACGGAAGAGTATAAGAAGATCATCGTAGGAAATATCTCATCCACATCTTTTCTCTCAAAGGCGTTAATTTACGTATCTTGAAACGACTTTCTTGACGCAGGCAATTGTTACTGATTGGTTTCTTTTTATACTTAAACGCCCTTCTGATCCACTGCACCATTTCCTTACTATACTCTGCTTTAGTACCAGACGACGTACCCCCAACAGCGCCCCGCCAAAACCTGAAGACAATCAACTCCGTGATACGTTATTGTGTTTATGCTAACTGTTGTTTGTCTATTTAAAGTTGGCTTAAATGTTCTATACCTAGTACGTAATGAAGTGTATTTCCCACTTAACAGTGTTTGTGGTATAACTGTTTTTGTTGTGCTATAATATTTATTGTTTAAGGCAACTAAGTATAAATAATATAACTTAACGAAAGGTCAGATAATAAATTTGTGCAAATAATAGTTTGTAAACAGGGAAGCACATGCCGTTGGCCCAGCTGTATGATGGACTGATTTAAATAACTCAATGACTTGGACTTCTTGCTTTTATTGCTATTTATTACGCTATTTGAAGATTCGGTCAATGACATGATCACATAGTTGAGATGACGATGGTGGCTGCTACTGATGATGATGACGATGAGGATGGCGTTGATGATTATGAAGCCCAAGGCGAAGATTACAGCGACGACTATGATGTTTATAAAGAAAGCAACGATGATCATGGAGCCGCCGCTTATGACAATGATGATGATGATGATGATGATGATGATGATGATGATGATGATGATGATGACGATGACGACGACGACGACGATGATGGTGATGATGATGGTGATGATGATGATGATGATAATGTGATAATGATCATGACTATGACGGTGATGATGACCATCAGACTGTCGCTAAACATAAGGATGGTTGCGATAATGACACTGATCACAATACAGCTGTTGATGGCCATGACGAAAAAATTATAATAAAGGTTAAAACGATTATCTTAATGATCGCCATTATTATCATGATAATAGTGATAATAATAATGATACTGATCATGACACTACTTTTCAAAAAGAATTAAAATTGATGATAATAACTGTACTGGACGAAGAGAATCAAGAGAACTGCAAACTATTCATACCATTCTTTTTATGCTCCTTTTCATGTTTTCCAGTATCTGGTACATGTTGCACATTGTTTATTCGTTCTTCATTGACGGCATTTTGTAAATTACTCGAGTCGCCACTTGCTGCGACGTCCGCATTAATAATCGTAGAGATATAGAGGGAGTCAATGTGTTCCCTTAAACATAATACTTGATTGGCGATTCTGTTCCGTAATAAAGAAATGTGTGAAGATTCTGCACTTATAGGAACCGCTAATATGGTTAGTAGAGATAAACGGCTTGATGTAACACCTAGAAGAAAATGCGAAAGAAAACTGGTCACTTCGGTTGAATCACTGATCTATATAAAGGGGCTTGATCGACTCATCGTTTCCAACCGCAAAAAACGTGGTCACTAATACAGGCCCCAAAAGTTAAGATGGCGCTAGAAGCTCCGCAGTGTTACGTAATATTGTTCATAAGCTTCCTTGATGGGGAACAAAATGGCGTTCAACGCCTGACTTCGCTTTGAGACGGAAGATGCTCAATCCAGTGTTGTTTAGAGATCAGCGGGTTGAATTAATACAGATTTACGACGATAATGGCCTCGATCAGTCACTTCTTCTGCGTCTTCATCAAAGAAACTAAGGTGTCTTAGTCCATTTTTCTTATTAAAAGGGAACTGCTATACACTAGGGTGCGGTCCTTACATAAAAGGACGATCCTTTCATAATTTCATTTGAGAGTGCAGTAATAAATATAGGGCGAGACTCATTTGTAGAAATACGGTTATGTCAGAATACTGTGCAAAGACAACGCGTCACTTGTGCGTATCTTAAGTTTTGAGCTTATCACATTTATCATCTTCGATCTAATCAACCCTAAGTCGTCACTGAATTTACTAAAAATGACACCAGAGGGAAACTAGTTACAAAGACATCAAAGTAACATGCAAGTAATAACTGAGTAGATTCATATGATTAAATGAGATAACTTCAAGCAATCCCTATCTTCATCCATAACGTCAAGAGAGTTACTTTGCATGTCATTGGTAGTGACAGCTTGAGATTGCATAGTCATATATTTGTAAATAACATCGGGGCAAGCTACAAAGCATCGAGATTTTATCTCACGAATTATGGTTGACAATCGACTTTTATCTATTTTTATCAAAATTACTTTATGCGAGCTTTCACATTTTTATAAGATTAAATCACGCAGAATTTGTATTTTGACACAATTCTTCTTGTAATTTTCCATGCAAAACAACCCCTTTCTCTTTTATCACTTCTGAGTATTTGATTGGACGAAACATTTCGAAATGTGGGACTTTATCATAACACCATCGCTGGAACTGATATTAGCTACCATTACCATGGATCTCTAAGAAACACTGGATCGAGCATCTTCCGTCTGAAAGTGAGGTCAGACTTTGGACGCCATTTCAGTCCCCAACACACAAAGCTTGTAAACAATGTGAGGCAACATGGCGGACTTTCCCGCGCTATTTTAACCAATGGGGGCCAGTACTCGTGACTACACTTTTTCGCCATTGGAAACAATGAGAAGCTCTATCCAGTCTTTTTTAGAGATCAGTGACCATTACATCAAAGTTTCATCAAAGGAGACGACTTGAAATCGCATGTTTTGAAAAGATACTGCAGTAAACGAAAGGTGTGTCACCAACGTAATTTAAACTCTCTTATTACTCCATATCCTCTCCACTCCAAATACTTTTCACCTTTCAATTAATTGCTACAATTTTGGACTATAAATTTCGTAACTTTCCCGAACCCCGGTTCCAAAATATTATTAAGTTTGAAAAAGAGCATTTTGGAGACTTCAATGTCAGACCTCCTTGCTGCTAAACGGAGAGGTCTAAAAACAGATAAAACCAGGATTGGGCACCCCTTTCATGTGGCACCCCGTTCATGTGTATCTTGTGTAATTTGTTCTATATTCACCGAAATTTAGTAAAAACTTCACTTGTCCATGATTGTACGTAGGTAGAAACGATGGCAGCCTTTCCATAGTCATGTCACAAGGCGCGGAGAGGCTGATCAATAAAACAGGGTAGAGGTGGAATATCGATGACCACCGGTGCCGGATTAGGAGCTACTGTGGCGAATACTGAAATAGAATACACCATTATTGGAGTTCGAGCAGTTCACTTCGTAGAGAATGCGCCGCGAATGCGAAGGTCATAGGCTCCAATGCTTGTTAATCTATTTACCATTTTTCTCTGGTATCTTTTCAAATCTTACACTACATTATCATCTTTCCAATCGATACTATTATGGACTTTAAAAATTTGAAACTTTATTTTTAAAAAATTAAAACTATACCTGGCAACTCTCTTACAAGAAAGCAGGTCCACGAACCAAATTTATAAGAATATAAATGATTATCTGGAACTAGCGCTAAGGCATGTTTATCAGCACCGGTTCTACTCCACAGTCTACGGAAAAAGATAGAAAATCAAGATTAGTTCAACAGACATCTGGCATTATAAAACATGCAAAATCCTGTCAGGTCCTGGCGAACGTGTTTTTCATACAATTGATGTGATAATCACCCCCTGTGGTATGCCTAGACAAGCGGCACAAAGATGTCTAGGCATCTCTGTATCTTGAATTGACTGCACGAGTAAATTTCCAAGATGTTGCATCGAGCAAACGAACCAAATTTTACAACTTTTGTTGCACGCGACATGTTGATAAACTGACCTTAGAATAGAACAGATTCTATTTCTCACACCATGTTGTGACAAATCCGCCAAGGGAAGATGCATTTATGAGGGTCATTGGAGAGGGAGAAAGGGAAGCCAAGAAAAAATTTACAATATTACATTGACGTTTTAAGACGGGAATAGGCGAATTACCTGAGTTTCAGTTGTCCCAGTACTCTCTAACATATATTTTAAAAATTTTGGTTGTTCAAAATGAAAGCGCAGTTGTAAAACTCAGTTGTACAACAAGACAGGGTCCTCAAAACGAATTGTGTTCAACACGTTGATACAACACGTTGGACCGTGTATATGGGGCTTAACATTGTCATCATATCTTTTCGGCTAAAACTGACATCCACACCTTCGCCTTTCAGATTCATTTTGAAATACATTCTTACAATCCAGGAGTATGTTGTATAACGGCTGTTATTTAAAACTGCACATTCATCAATATCATAAAATGTGTGTATAAGATTGAAAGTTGACTTTGTTCTATGATGCTACAAATATACATAAATACCCCACCTAATCTCTTACCTAAAGACTTAAAGAATTATCTAGAATCAAGCTGCAAAACTTCTGGAGTTTCATTAAAGGACCATACTAGACTCTTACCCTTGTGTTGGGGGATCACTGACCAATTTTGCGGATTACAATGCAATGGAGAAAAGGGCGCCTAATGCGCTTTAGAAGAAATGGGGACTATTAAAACATTTGATAAGCGCCAGATAAGAGATAAGGAAGAGGTTTATGGCACAGAGAATGAAAGCAGACCCTTGCCATTACGAAACAGGAATGCTATATATCCTAGGCAGGAAATAATAAAAAAGAATAATCCCTAACCCTGTTCTGCTTGGGGCTTTTTTCTATCTCGCAATTATGCTGGGGGAAAGGTTTCGAGCCCCTGAATTAATCTTTTTAATTTCAGGAGCGTGATTAAAGTATTTATTTAGCACATTATAATTTACTAAAAAGTACCTGTGGTTAGAAATACGACTTTAGGTATTGAATTAAGCATTAAAGATTGCCTTTTCTTCCTCTCTCTCTTGGATTACAATTTCCAAAACTCCTTTCGATAGTACTTGCCCGTTGACCTGCAAGAAATGACTCTATGTGGTGTATTTATTCTTCACGGTACGGTTAAAAATGCTTGGAATGCCCTACCAAACGCCTCTTTTGTCAATTGACCGTTTTAAATAATTAGTAGGACGTCTAATCTGTTCAAATTGTAATGCTTTACTCAACTTCGTCACTTTCGAAGCCATTTCTGAAGAGGGAAAGGGCAGGAATGTACCACTTTCCAAATTAAAATGAACGTATGATTTGTGCATGCGGAAGGAAATAATTTTTTTGTCGAAGTAGGGCAGCCACATGTGAAAACAGCTTTACACACAGCGTATTAATGAAATCATCAAACCTGCAGGACTTAACAAACATACACTATTTTCAACTCACCTTTGCACCCTGTGACTGTGTTTCCAAGAAATATAAAGAGACCTCAAACTAAAAGGCGACGGCCACACTGAGGTTTTCTCTGTCACAAGAAGTGCGTCAATACTCTCATTAGATGCTCCCATCTTAGATAGGCGAGATCCATGATTAGGTACTATGTGGATATCGTCAATAAAGACATCAGTTAAAGCAAGAATCTTGGGTTGGAGTAGCTGAGATATAACCTCCTGAAGAAATAAAAAGGGCATGCAGTGTATTTTATTTCAATCTCGTTATCAGAACTAGAATTACAGGAGTATTGCAAACTAAACCTACGCTTCTGATTTCGCTTAAGTCAAAGTAATCAAGACAATAAGAAAACACTGTTAGGAACACAAAACGGCAATTCCAGCATCTTGTTCGCAACTTAGGGTCTTAAAAAGGGGCAAAAAGAAAGGAAGAAATAAGAGGAAGCAAGAGAAAAATATGCAGAAATAAAAAAAGAATGAATGAAAAGAAGATGAAAATCAAATGATGGAAGAACGGAAAAAGAAGCAAATGGTAAAAAGGGCAAAATAAAGAAAAAGGTTCGAAGACACAAGAAACAAAGAGAAAGACAAAGAAGAGAGGAAGAAGGCAAGAATAATAAGAAAAAGGATGGATGAATGGAAGGAAGAAGAAAGAAAGTCAAAAAAGAAAGAAAGAAACAGAGGCAGAGATAAAATGGGGAGAGAAAGTTGAGAGACAGAAAGAAAGGGGGGAAGTAAGAGAGAAGGAAACCGAGAAAGGAAGAGAAAAAGAAAGAAACAAGGAACATATGAATGAATAAATGGATGAATGAATGAATAAATAAACGAATGAATGGATGAATGAATGGATGAATGAATGGATGAATGAATGGATGAATGAATGGATGAATAGAAAGTAAGAAGTTCAGCTCTGCGAAAAGTACGAAATCAAAAACTGAACGCTTATGAGTTCTTTATAGAAAAGATAAGTTTCCTCGTTCTTGATTGGAATTAATAAAAAGGAATGATTTTGTGACGATAAATTTGGCCCTTTGCATGATCCTTAACTGCAAGAAAAATACATTTGCTACCTCTTTATAATAGAAAGCCTTTGGCAGTAAAACTACGGATTTGAGCACATGCAATCTTAATTGTGTTTTCAGGGTACATTTAACCATACAAAGATTCCTTTTGAAGCACTAAAGCCATGTGACAAAGTCAAAGATGAAAATTAACATTATGACGTTGGTTAATTTTCCTCTGCGAAATGTATTTGGCTTTCTCAGATCAATACAACCGACAACAAAATAAAATATCGTATCTTCGGTTGTCATGCTACTCTATATACAACCAGGTTCTTAAAGTTACACAACTTGCAATTCCTTTTATAAAAACTAAGAATTGTTAAGAATATCTGCAAGCAATAAAGAGGAAAATCGAACCTCTGCGCACGCCTGGACAAGCGCTTGACATCCAAATATTCCATGTTGCATAGAAGGCTTTCTTTCTTTCTTCCACCAGACAGTAACGCCATTGTAAATGGAATGAAACGTCCAGCCATCAGCTGCATTAATCGGGTTCGTCTATAATCAGAGTGAAACAAATTGATCGTAAACAGTCAGGTTCCATTCTCACTCCGTTAAACAGTCATTATGCCTGTTGAG
The DNA here is from genome assembly GCA_010016065.2 of Carybdea cf. marsupialis auct. non (Linnaeus, 1758). Classification (NCBI taxonomy): domain Eukaryota; kingdom Metazoa; phylum Cnidaria; class Cubozoa; order Carybdeida; family Carybdeidae; genus Carybdea; species Carybdea cf. marsupialis auct. non (Linnaeus, 1758). Next base: position 20,593 of record JAAAKL020000862.1, on the reverse strand, counting down.
CAGGTGTCTACCAAATCAAACATATTATTTTCCACACGAATCATCTAATTCACCCAAATATCACCTGCTTGATAAGGGGAGCAGATTTGTTCCTCCTTTTATCTGCCTAAATTGCTATTGCAAGGTGGCTTAAGAAACTACCGTCGGCAGCTGTTTTGAAACAGGTTATTTTGAAAGGCTTCCTATGACGACAGGTGCATCCACCCAATATTAAATGCCTGACCTTAAACTCCTAAGAAAGCTCCACGGCAGAATGATAATCAAGCTCTCTGGTAAAGCACAGACAAATGGCGACGACGTTGCCATACATTCTCCTATTCCATGTATAAATTTACCGAAATCTTCCCTAATCAATACGCATTATTCAACATGTCAAACAGTCGATATCAACAGTAATGATGAGGAGAGGTAAACTTTATCTTAGTTACCTTTGTTGAAGAAACAACAACAAGAGAGAACTCTTATTTCCCCCTAAAAATCTGTTTAAACTTTGTCTGTATAAAAATCATGCAACTGCACCCCAACTTTCCAAATCAGTCGAGAGCAACACTTTCAGCCTCGATCTGACTCTGGCATTAGTTAGCAGAGTTATCTCTTTTGTTATGGTTGGTTAAGAAATCTGTTGTAAACAGGGCTCTGAAAAATAATTATCAAGGTATTTGCGGTAAAGCTTCATCAAATCTAAAATCACCATCGCTTCTTATTGTGTACTTTGCCTAAACATAGGTCAGAAGAGCCGACCATAAAATTCCGATCTAAGAAACCCATTATTAGCCCGATTGAACAATAACAAACGTAGGCTGTGTACCACACTGGTTAAGACGAGATTAAGTAATCTCAAGCCTCTGTTGGTGATGATGCAATGGCGCATGCGTTATAACATAATTCTGGGCAACATTGTATTCAACTTGTATAGAGCATGAGTGGTACTGATATTCCGATTTGAAGTCAGTCAGTCACAAACATCCACCTAATGAGATATTTCCTCTCTTAAAAATTGGCGCACCACAACCCATCGCTTGCGTAAGCAATTTAGGAAATTTCGGACTGATGGCATTAATTCATTTACGCACTTTCGTTGTAATATAAATAACACCAAGGGTAGGAACACGAAAATGCAAATCTGCTATATAATGGGCAATGTGGAGAGCAAGCGATCACGTCACAAATCAAAAGTTTGGGAAATAGTACGACTTGACTCCAGATATCTAAAGGAAACCCTGGAATAGGCTGTTTCGTATAATACCAAACATGTTGTGTATATAGTACATAAACTAGAGCCCTTTGAATCTCAAAAATTTCAGGCCAAAACTCTGCTAATTCCCTATGGTTCCTTAACTTAGGAACCAGATTGAAATAAAAATAATAATTTTGTCAGAGAGACTTAAAACTTTGAAAGCTGATATCTCGGTGTTGGGAAAGGGCATAATTCCCAATTAGAACTATTGATGTTCTTACTAATACGGCAGCATGAAAATTGAGTATTTTTCCAAAACTCAAACATCACCAAATTCGTAACGTCACACTTTAGCTCCGCATAGTGTCTATGCCCTCATGACTGACCATTGATGTGATTCCGAAGCCGTCTTCAGTAAAATCTTTCATCATAAAATTATTATTTGCACCTATTCGGACGCCAAAGGATTCCGTTGTTGCCCTCTAGTAAAACACAACTAGTGCATTTTGCTATATCAAGAGCACTCTCTTAAATCGTTGTAAATAAGGCGCTTACACTGAATACTGTATTAAAAATTAAATTGAGAAGAAACTCGCACTTGGCGTTCAGTTTATTGAATATACAAAAAAATATCTAGAAAATCGATAAAGTTTAATTTCTCCGGAAATCTTCTCCTGTGGAAACCAAACGTTTCTCTATAGTAAGACGTAAGAGCGCTCCAATAGTAACTCGGTCGACCTTTTAAAACATTGTATTATTGAAACTGGATTCAAAAAACATAAATTGCGGCATTCTAAGGTCAATGAAAACGTACTGGTGCCTTGACCGTCGCCACAGCAAAACCTATCTGCGAAAACGGCTATTTGCTATCTAGTGTCGTTGGGTGCCTAATTATTGGAATGCCTCAGAATGTTTGATTTAACAGTGAATTTCGGGTTCCAAGCCTTTTGAAGTAGAATCAAGGTATACTTAGCAAAGGAGACTATACGACGTAATCTTAAAATGGCAATTGGAAATCAGATCGTACTGTAGCGTGAAATCAGACAAAAGTGAATTCGGTTTCTACTGCCTTTGGTAACGAGTAGCCAAGGAACAAGCACATTACTTTTTCTATTACAAGTAAGACTTGCTCTTAAAATCAATAGTGCGTAAGACGACATCTTTCCTAACCTCCCGCAAAGAAATTTTCACACAAGATAAGCATTAGGATTGTACCTCATGTTTTTTCTTATACGTTGATAATGTTTTGATAATTCAATTTTTCATCTTTCGTACTTAATATAATTTATATTTGAGAAATACAACAAGGTTGAAGAACAAGGCCGAGCCACCCAGTGCCCAATAGCGCGGGAAGCACCCTGTTGTACGAGAAAACTGGAAGTTAGTCAGCTAAATTCAGAGAACGTCGTTTTCATCAATTTTGTGAACCCACCTTCCACAGCTGTTGTAAATTTGGAGACTGCTGGTTCTTTGTTTGATCTTCATCCAGTATCTACAAAAAATAGGGATATACTCAATGATCTCTACAAAAGACTAGATCCAGCTTCTCATTGTTTCAAACAGCTAAAAAAGTGTTGTGGAGAATACTAGTCCCCATAAGCTAAAATAGCACGGGAAGGTCCGCCATGTTAGGTAACATTGTTTACAAAGCTTTGTTTCGTGGGGACTGAAATGGCACTCAACAACTGACCTCACTTTCAGACGGAAGATACTCAATGCAGTGCTCCTTTAAAGAACAGTGGATATAATCAAGTGTTCAAAAGTATTATCAGGGACCAGTTTCAAGTTCTCACCCGCGGGTGAAAGTACAGTAGTTGGATACAGGATACAAACATCTATCATTACATATTATCGTAAGTTGAAACAACGTTATATGGTTGAGAACAATGACATAAAATGCTCCTTTGAAGGATGACATTGCATCAATGTGTCAATATATCTAATTAGGTTCGATAGGCCAAATCTGACCTAGAGATGGCAAGATGAGACATCCATGATGAATTACGAATACCACGCTATGATACCACAAGATTGACTCTAATCTGAATAAACCCTAAAAATTTACAATTTGCATTTCTACTAATTCCTCTTCTTTCGTAGCCTGTCTCTATAAATTCCAACTCAGTAGATAGGTGTGTGCACGTTGATCCTAAATTGCTAAAGAAGCACACAAAAGTGTCTAATTCCAGAGACAATTATAAATTCAAGGTATGTCAAGCTAGATGGTGGTTTGGTAAGACCTGAAAGCTTACATACTGAACTTAATTTTACTCAGATACTCGAATTAGCTGAGAGGCTGTACAAAGATAAACTGAAAATGTCAGAACTATCCCATAAACTTAAGCTTGGATGTTTTCATGTGTGGCTGCTCGTCTTTAAAGTATATAAACAAACCTTCTACGGAAGTAAGATGATGACTGCAAGACTACATCGATGAAAATTATTATAAATGTAGTCTTCAAAAATTTTTTTTTTTTATTGGTTTGTTTAGTGGTTTAGTGGATTTTTCGCAACCACTTTCCTAGCCTCTTCCGATTAGGTATTTTGTCATCGCGGTGATCGGCAATGCGACGGCTTCAAATGTTCAAAACATTTTGAATGATGTTAGCAAATAACCAACCAAGACTTGCCTGTAAACCCTCCGCAGCAGAAATGGGAAGTGGTAACGATGCAGAGTATGTCACCATCACTGGTATGTCACCACCACTACATTTGATAAAGAAGGATTTTTGGAGGCCATTACCCAACAAAGATGCTTATGGGACACAACGGACAAGAGGGGTTGGCCCAACGTAAAAGGAATTCACGGCCTGTCTTGGTAATTTTGGCGGGCATACCCCCATGCTGGCTTCGTGTTTGCGCCTGGCGATCTACTGGATTCGAGACTGGCCTACGCATTTATTGATGGCCAAAGTGTTGAAAGCTATGCTGGTAATTATCGCCTTTCAGAATTTTATGTGGAGATAAGCAAAGTGTTTTCGTCGCGAATCTTGTGGCAATCGCTGCAGCGATCATCATAAAAATCGTCTAGTGGAGATGTGGTTTAACGGGAACACGGCTTCATCTGTGATGCATGATAAATTTTATCAATCAACATAACTCAGTCAGCGTCCGTTCACCCTCCAAAACTGCCGTTAAGCATCACAACTGACCGGTAAAAATAAATACTGTAGTTGGCACTATGCTTTGACAATACTCAGAGCCCTAATTCCTCAACGAGGTCACTGAGTATTTAATATCTCCTCTATAGATGAATTGCTTCTTGCAAAATAATGTTAACTAAATGTCAGTCACAGACCTTTCTTTAGGAGGTTCATCTGCCTGTCTGCCTGCCTGCCTTGTTGCTTCTCCTACTTCCCTAGTTAGGTAGGTATTACGTTATTACTATTTTGAGTTTCATCTTTGTAGTCAGTATGTTGGATAGTTTGATGACCTATTCATCAAGGAAACTAACTGCTAACTCTCCCTCTGACATTACTCCAACAGACACGCATAAATTCATCACCGTAGGTAATAAATCACTGATAAGTTTCCAGGTACTCTCTTAGAAAATTCTTGTCAATAACCTACATTAAGTGCTTTTTCATTGCTAGACGTGTGAGGTAGTAGGCAGCATAAGCTGTCTATGTATCAATATGCTAGTCTTCTACCTTATCATTACATATCTTTGAGGATTTATACAGCAAGTAGGGGTAATAAAATAACTACTCTTTGCCCTATCCTCCTCTCCCATCTTAATTGCCTTTTTAACTACCTAGTGAGAAATACTGAGTATCTTGGTGAACTGCGCTAATGATCTTGTCAAGACATCAAGGACAGGTGTACCACCTTGTCATGGAAAAATAAGATTAAAACTCATGTTTGCATGAAAGTTGATTTGAGTGTAATGGGACAAGAACGAAGATCAGATCTTGGATGAGAGTACGTTAGTAAGTGAAGCAAAATTTTTGAACATGAATACACATGTCAGATGGTTTGTCTATTGGGATTTTTGGCTAGTCTGTACTGGTTTGCCAAAGACTGGATACTGCGAGATGCAAGTCCCCAATTCCATTCAGAGCTTATTGTAGATTTCATACTGTTTTGCAACGGACGTTGTTCGTGTGTCAGTTTGCTCTGCAATCTTGGAGTGTACAATTAACAAAAAAGTAAAGTTGCATACCTGACATCATCGGTACTAGCCAATCAGAGTTCATGGAAAACATGCCTAAAGAATCAGCATAGGGATGAACACCACAATGAAACAATTGTGTTCTTACTGCCTGTCATATATCCATGATTACTTCCATGAGAGATTTATTAACTCAAATTTCTTTCTAATCCTGGATTTACAATTATTCTATCAAAGCACTGACAACAGACGTGGATGCCCAAATGCTAGCTAAAATACAGGGAAGATCCTCACATCGGGCAATGAATTTAACAAAGTACAAAATCTATAGAGAAGATGGACAAAGGGTTACAGTGTTGGAACATTGGCCTATGGTTCCCTGTTTCCCCCTTTTTTCATGTTACCAAATGACAGTGAACAGCACTGTGTAATGTCTCACAAATGAGCTCCAGTATCAGAAAAACGTGAATTGGTGACAAATGCATAAAAGGGGATTGGGGTGGGGTGTAAGTAAACAAAAAACAAGCCATCTATACAATGACAGAGTTTAGTAACCAAATAGTTATATCATATCCCTTCTATGGACATGGTGCTCACTCACTCACTATCCACGTTTTATATCACTGTTTCCTCACTGGAAGTTCGAGGGGTTATGTTGTCATGCAACCCTTTCCTCCATGTAAGTGGTCCTTGGGAATGATGTCCACTAGCGACCAGTCCTTCCTGTCCTAAACAATGGCTTCCTCCCAGGTTTTCCTGGGTTTGCCTGGTTCCCTGATTGTCCTCACCCTTAATTCTCTACACTTGTAACTGCATCTGTCATTTCTTTTGACATGACCCAACCACCTCAGTACGTTCCTTTCCAGAATGCTACTGATGGGCAGGAGTTGCAGCTTATGCAACAGTTCCTGGTCACTGATCTGTTAGTCATGCTTGATGTCACATGGTCACCTGGACATGGCACAAATCATTCCTCTTTATTCGAGATATGGTTGATGTGGTGCTCTGCCATGTGTGCAGGCAGCCAGGTAACTGGAGGGAGGTCAAACATCACAAAGGATGCTTTCAAACCTGCACAATAATAAAAAAGAACCATTATGATGATGATGATGACACAGTGTGTCACCAAGGTAGCAGAAGCACTCCACTACCTCTACACAGCTGACATTGATCAGTACTTGGCTATGTGGTCTTGCATCGATCTCTCAGGTTTGTCCAAGGCACCTTCGTCATTTGAACTTGAAGTTGTCAACAAGTCTACCCTTGATCATCACTGCATCTCTTGTGCACCCACAGCCTACAGGATGTACATCTGATGCAGTTGCTTCTTACAAAAGTACAACACACTGCACAGGGATATTTACTTTTAGAGTGTTGATGATACCATGATGACTAGATCATTCCAGAGTTTCCAGGGGCAGCCTGTTCTGAATTCCATTGATAGTGCCTCCAAGACAAGTATGAACAACTGTGGGCTGACAACTGAGCCCTGATGCACACCCACTATGACACGTAGCTCATCCCTGTATGTGTCATTGATGCAAAATCTGCCCTTGGCATTTCTGTACTGGTTCTGTAGAGTTCTTACTAGCCACTCATCTACTTTCAGCTTCTTCAGTGCCAAACAAAGCACTGGTCTAGTGATCCTGCCAATTCGAAGGCCTACTCTAGATCTACAAATGCCAAGTAGAGCTTCTTCCACTCATAGACATATTTCTCTTGCAGGTGCCTGATGAAAAATATAGCATTGATGGTACCACTGCCTCCCATGAAGGCAAACTGAAAGTCCTCAACTTTGACTATGTTTCTAATGAGATGGTACATAATGTGCTCTGCTACCTTCATCACTTGGTCCAGACACTTGACACCACAATAGTTGCCTCTGCCAACTCCATCAACTTTTCTTTTGTACAAATTGACATTGCAGCTCTGTTCCCAGTCTGGTGCTGACCAGTCCCCCAGCACAATAGAATTAATTAGTATGTCCATGGCTATCTCACCTGATGCATGGAGCATGTCCAACATGATGCCAAGTCTGCCATGCTTTTCCTGTTTTCATCTTCCTGACAGCTTGCTTCACTGCATTTCTGGTGATCATGATAGGTGGTCCTTGCACTGGTACCTCCTGAATAAGATTGTCTGGGTTCCATGGAAATTCAGGTTTGACCAGCTAATCAGAATGCTACTTTCAAGCAATCTTCTTGGCATCTGAAGTACGGGGAAGTTGACCTTAATCTTTATGTACACATTCTCTCCCAGTACATTGGTGTTATCTGTCTTCATTTGTTTTGCAATCTTGTGTAATCTTGCGCACTTATCTCCTTATCACTCTCTTTGGTGTCAATGGTACCAAAATGGGCCTTTTCTGCCTCCATTTTAGCTTTGTACACAGCAGCATTGGCATTATGTTTAGCCTTGTTATATTCTTCCCTGCAGGTACCCTGTTTTCAATTTCAACATTGTTGTTGTTGTTTTTGTTGGTAGTGGTGGTGGTGGTATAGTGGATTTTGATCATAGCCAGAGTGAGCAATGTCTAAATGCTTTTCTCTTTTCTCTTTTCATCCATTAAAATGCTGTGATGTAACCATTTTTGTTTAGATAATACAAAAATATAAAATCTGTTTTCTTTTTTTATATTAAGCACTGTGACGCCATGCATCATTTATGCCAGTAAAACAGCATTCTCAGCTAAACACAAAGACTTCCTGGACATCATTTTCTGGCCAGAGTGATGCTGGCTATGTCAGCCACATGAATTAAGGTTAGTTGACAGAATTAAGCAGCATGTTCCTTCCTATATTTGCCAATCCTCTGAAAAAAGGAAAAGCACTACTATGCAATGTGGCTCTGCCATAAGGCAGCACTTCCTGGAACACTCCAACTGTGAAAAATTGTATTCAGATGACTGCTTCAGTATGATATGTAAAGCTAGGTCTGCTTTTCACTTTGAAATTCTCGAATCTGTCCACACCAAAGCAAGAAAACTCTTGCTTTGTAGGAAAAAAAAGTCTTTTCAATGGATCTTTTCAGTTGACCACCCCATTCCATGGACTCTGGTGTAAACAACACTAAACTGGCCATCAGAGTTATGATTGGTTACTTTTTTTACAAATTGAGTATTATTTTCATTGCTTCCTTTTCAATTTCAATTCTGACAATTATGTAATCTTAGGAATGCAAGCAGAAAAAAAGTTTTTCAGTACAAAATTTCTTTGTTACTTCATGCAGTTAAAATAGTTTTGTGTATTTTATACATATACATAGTTATACCAAATCTCCCCTAGAGATTGCACACCTCTATTGTGCATATGCAATATTAAGATTACATCTGACAATTATTTCTAGGCTTTAAAAATGTTAATGACCATAAAAAAATGATATAGCTTCTTATTAACTTAATCTTGAAGTCCATATATGATAACCACTTTTACTCTCATCATCTCAAATAACCCACTACCACACTTCACAACCCTAGATCTCACATCCCCACACCAACTTATACATTTGTCCCTGTCTCCAATCTGTGTTTCTCCACTAATGGAGCAGAAGTTCTATAACCAGTATGGTCGGCTTTCGGCAACATAGTATGCAGCTCACAATTTGATTATTTAAGACACATTGTAGTCCTACATTTCTTGTAGATGGGAGTGTCTTAATCAGATCATAGCAAAGCCTAAAGAAATGTATGAGCTGCTGTGGTCTAGTGGATAAGTTCCTTGCCTTCAGTTCAAGAGGGTCAGGGTTCAAATCCCGAACAGGCCATTGGTGACATCAGGAAGGGCATCCGGTGTTAAAATGCTCTATGCTCCAACAAGTCCCATGTACATGGGCACTACCCTAGCCCTTGCAAAAGGGAGTACACAGCACTAAAACCACATCATCATCATAATAATAATAATAATAATATGGCCTTTTTGTGTCACAGAGTCAGGAAAATCATTAAAATAAAATAGAATATCTTTCTCCTTCCTTTTATAGAGTTATAGAGTTCATATGAAAGCTATACCTGCATGACATCATCATAACTATAAAGAAACTGATTACTTGGTGAATGGTAAACAGAACTGACGTTGTTTTGATTTTAAGATTTTTATCATTTTTTGAGTCCTAATCCATCAAACATGTTAATCTTGCCAGAAGACAGATACTATTTTCTTTTGTCTCTGATCAATTTTATCCAGTACTACAGGTTTTAAGGTTGTTCCTTCAACCAGTTCCTTCAAATATTGCTTTGGTACGTGGGATTCAATATACATTATTTAAAAACTCACCTGAACTTCTTTATACTAGAAATCCTCTCTGAAAGAAAAACAATTCAAGCCACAACACAAAACCAACATATCAAAGAACACAAAATTGGAGGAAAGTACATTCACCAGATGCCCCTCCAAACCCATCTCCCTAAGCAACATTCCTATATTTTATGCATTATAATTTTTACATGGCATCTAGCTCATACTTCTTGTGAAGATGTGTCATAACTAAAAATATGCAAGTGTTGAGAAAGAGGGGCAACTAATCACAAATGTGATAACAAATGCCATTATGAATGTCCAACTTTCTCCTTGATGACTTTTCTTCCATATTTCCCTTGGACTTCCTTATTGATAGTTTTCCTGGTGGATGAAGCTGAAACATGTTTCCAGCTTTTATGCTTATACTTTGTAATTCTTGAAAATCTTGACAAAAATTCTGACAAAGATGCAGAAAACTTTAGTTCTTAGCATGTAGAACATTGTGGTCTAGTGCATGATCCATCAACTTCTTTGGCAATGGTGTATGGTTAGAACTAAGGATCACTACTCTCAAACTTTGTTCAAAATGACAACATTTGCTAAACTTTCTGCCCACGGGATCGCCACTATCCACCTAGGAACTACATGTCACAGGCCTTAATTGTGTGTTACACGCCATTCCAATCCTTCCTCTCATAATATCCATATACTTCATATTCACTATATCCTATTAGAGCCTTTTTCTAGACCACATACCAAGCTCTGTGAATGTCTAATGCTTCTTTGGCCAAGAGCATTCCTTACTCTTATTGCATTTTATGCTCCTGTCCAGTCTAAATCAAAAGTGGCCATGATAAATTTTCCTTCAAGCTCTTAGCTCTTGTCTGTTCCATTGAATATTTATGGCATATTTGATGAATGCATAGCTGTGTTTTGGCATTGCAATGTATATAGTTTTGCCAGTGATAGCATGAGCCTTTTTCAAGGATGTCATCTGTCCACACTCCAGTGCTTTATGTTTTGTTGCAATGGCATGTCCTCTAATTGTAGAAGGGCACTGCAAATTCTGTCAACATATATCATGAGACGGCATTGTAGTTACCTAAATACTAGATAAAGTGGTATCTCAATTGGTTATAACGGTACAACTTATATGGCAAAGTGGAAGTTATGTTATCCACAAAACAGAGGGATGTCATTTCACATCTTGTCTAGATGGTATCATGGCAATCCAACCATGGTTGATCCGATGATAATGATGATGATGATGATGATGATGATGATGATGATGATGATGTATATCATAAAATTGTAAGCAAAATGAAATGCAATGAAATAATTGAATAAAAATGTAATACAAACTACCTGAAATATAGATGATATATTGTGATGATATAGTTGTATCACCAATCTATGTTGTATTCTCAAGATCATGAATTACTTGGACTAAACTAATCAGTTAAAATTTAATGTAAGGTACCAAGATGTTGGAATATCTATTTCCCTAAGTGTTCCTGTTTGTCTGCATTCCATGTGGAGCATGACCAAGTAATCTTTCCTTACTTAAAATGAAGCAATTCTATTATGTGATATCTACTGTTCAATGCAGAATCAAAGACATTAAATTATGTCTGTGGTTTTACTTGTGGTAAGAAAATATCATCCATGTGATATATATTTTAAAATGCCATATATAAATGGGTCATTATCATCATCATCATCATCATCATCATCATTATCATCATCAGTCAGGTGGTTCTTGGTTCTCAAAAGTCCCCATTATTCTCCTCCCTATAAAGAATTGCCGCTCATTGAATGTATCAACCTAAGCATTGATAATTGCTCATAAATTTCCTTAATATGGCAGTTGTGGATATTTTCCATGTCTGAAAAAAACCTTCTCTTTCAATTTACTTAACAGATCCATAAAACACATAATGGGTTGTTCCTTGGCTTCTACAATATATATGAATGGCCAATTAAATTCTCCTCTTTGACCTGAAACAAAAAGCCTCTTGAAAGGTAAATTGCTGTCAACTAACTTAAGAGTGTGCATATACAATTCATTAAGTCATAGCAATAATACAGCTCATAAACAACTTTACATATTCAAGTATCATATATAGTTTCACTGGTTTTATTTGTTCTGATATTAAGATTTACTATTTTGCCTTGCAAACTACTTCATAGAAGAAATCTGCTTGATTGATGTAATATAACATCATTTTAACGTTGTCTTTTACTACTGGTACTTTCTCGCGAAAACAAAGAAATAGTTGGAAAGCAAGCTTCTCTTAAAAAGCTTTTTCTACATTTTCATTGGAATAGATTATCCTAAGCTTGAGTGCATCATCCAACGGGTGATCATGCAATATTCCATGGTTTTGACAAAATTAAGGTTCTTGTTAAAGAAAAATAATGCTAGCTTTTGGCTGATCATTTCAGGCATATACGTGGTGACTGTTTTACTAACTCCATGACCGAGAGAGCTGTTTACCTCACTCATTATTACCACTGTCAGACATAATATGATGTCTAACTGGTTTGTAGTAAGACGCTTTAATCTCCTATTCCTCCGCAGTAGCTCAAATAAACTTCATCTTGCCGTTGTGAACTAAAATCTGGCATATCTATCCACCCATATAAGAGATCTGACTGTACTGCGCGATTTTGCCTATAACTTGACCGCAGCAAGCCTTGATCTAGCAGAAATAGCTCCTATCTACTTCTTGTGTTCTTGTCAACCAAATCATACTTATCAAAGTGTCATTTCTCAAATCTCAGACTTACACCAGAATAGTTTTACTTACATATATCTCTCAATCCGCCGGCTATTCCTAGCTTGTTGAGTTTAATAGCAGTCTGCCGTATTGACCTTCTCTGGCAATTGAGATCAAGATCTTGTTTCTTATAAACGATGCAGGGATCGTAGAAACAATCTTTTTCTGGACCCCTGAACGGATAAATAGAACATTTCTCCAGATATGGGCGTGCAGAAAAGCATTTTCTCCTACTGGAATTTCTTCTTGATAGTATTTCATATTTTTCCCGTTCCTTACCAAACACGGGCTATACAATTCACTCTTGAGTATATAAGCAGGCTTACACGAAATTGTACACCGAAGAAGCTCAAGTGACGATCGAAGCAAAGTACGATCACCTAGCTTGAATAATTCTACATATATCGGTTGTCACAAATATACGAGGCCAATAATTGACTCGATGGTGTCTACTGCTGAACGTGGCAATATATTGTACACTGGTATACTTTCCCCGACTGCGAACGTCGCAGAAATATCATAAACCAAATGATAACATTAATATTTCTCAATAGGTGTCTGATACTGAAGCTATTAGGGCTTGATAAGAGTACCGACAAGAAAGATGAGATATTCTGATAGCAAAAGGAAGAAAATCCAATATCGGGTCTAAATGACATAAAGAAAAGCAGAATAAACTTCAATCGTTAACATGTGACAACACAAAAACAACTTACTTTTCGGAGTTGGAATATAGCATACAAAGTTGCAATTCCTATCACACAGGTGATAAGTGGAACAATCAAGACTGCAAGCATTTTATCGAGAAAAAGCAGAAGCGTCTAGCTGGCAATTCTTTGACTGACTGCTGGTTGTAAATCAAAAGCTCCTTAAGTTTGAGCCGAAATGTGCAGAAAACACCTGTGCCTCTCGCTACTCCGCAACAAGTTAACTGTGGAATCGCATGCCCTCACATGCTCAACTTGCAGCCTCTTTCTGAGGCACCTGAAAAAGCCACCCCGCCAGGTTTCCAAGAAGTCTGGCATGATTGATCCTCGGCGATTTGTAACGGAATGTTACTTTCTTGAAGAAAACAGGTTCGATTGATCTTAATCGTCTGCTGGTAACTCAGTGGCAGGTAGATTTGGGACATCGAAATATGGTGAAGTGTCCACGCTACAATAATTCCAACTTCGAAGTAGCATGAAAACAGTAGATTTGTAAGAAATCCTGTATCTCTTGGAGGCGTTATTATTATTGAAAAAGTTTGGAGTTTAGGTCCGCAGAAAGTCTGGAAAATGCACTCTCCATGAGAGTTTTCTCTGCTAAATTATCTCGAGAATGTTAAAGGTAGGCCTACTGTTTGATTCAAGAGAAGGTTGGCAAAATCGGCTATTGCATGGAAAAATTAACAAAATCTGACATTTTAGGCAGAATCATCTCAAAAAGGGGATATTTTTAGGTAGTAACCACAGAATGGATGCTGCTGAGGTCCTCCCGTTCAATGTGAGAGAGTTAGGAACACATAATAATATTGCATGAAGTTTGTGGGTGGCATTCATTGATGCTTAACATACAAAGAAACGATATCTGAAAGTTTCTGCACGAGAAAGCAGCTCTACCTTAAATGAACGAATTTGCAGACTTTAAGATGTCGAGAAAGGAGGGGATTGTTTTCTAGGGCCTCCATTGAGCTTGTGCTCCGCAGAACAACGCATCATTGGCTCTACATAGCGCAGGATTTTCGGATGAGGGCATAGGAACGTTTTCCCTATTTCTTATGGACCAAGATCTTGGTACTATGATATTAAGTCAGCCCAGACAAAGGTGGCATGCCTATCGGGAGAATAGATTGATTATCAAGATTAGCCTGATGAGCTACAAAAGTACAAAAGCAGTATGAGGCCTTTGTACTTAGCGTAAGGCAAACAGCTTTTACCATTATCAAATGTCAAAAACACCATCAAATATAAGGAACATAGAACAAAAAGATTCTGTTAGTACCTGCTTCAAACGTTGTCATGCAGACCTTGAGGAGGCGTACTTATTCAAAAACTAGAGGTCTTCGTGAATTGGAACAGTTTGCACTTTTCAAGGGAGAGGAACAATAGAAGCAATAGCAGCTTGAAAACTACTAGCTGAAAGAAATACGTCACACAACCAAGGTTCCTACTCGTGTTATCTAGGTTACGGGAAAGATTTCAGCGGGGCACAATGATAAAAATTGTTCAAAATTCTGGAAATGCTAGATGTGAACTTGCGAGAATACTGTTGAAGATTAACTTCAAATCTGTACTCGAAGTAGGAACGAGCACTGCAAACTGCAGGAGTAATATTTGATCCACCAGGTATAGGATAAGGTGCTAACAAAGACTTCCAACCACTTGCCTTAGGTTACATCTGTCTCCAGATAATTGCAGTAGAAGTAGATGGGGATGTGAATGAAGAAATAACAGATGGATAACTACCTATCAATAGAGTCGCTTGTGAAGACGATCAGAGAAAGGTTGCCAGCACAGAGGAAGGCTTAAAGTGGATAATGAATGTACTGATGAAGTTGGCGAAAGATAAGGAATGAAGATAAACGTATACATGATTGAATGAATGAAAATTGGGAGAATGCAAGCTATAATTAAACTTAAAGAATGGATAGAAGCTTGAACAGGTGACAAAGTTTACAAATAACTGAAGATGGCAGATACTGAACTAATTTAGTAAAAGAAAATCAGTTGCGCAAAACCAGAATTAAAAAAGAGGGGGAAACTGCAGACAAAACCCCCTATGGGATATGGGATGGGTATGGGAATCAAGGTACAAATGGCAAAGAACATAGTTTAGAACGTGTTGCTCTATGAAGATGAAATTACGGACATTTAGGGAAATGGAAAGAAATGAATAAGAGCCATGTAAATATCATTCTGGCGGACACTGCCAGAGATCATTTCGAAAGATAAGGCCACCATCTGGAGTGACAAATTGACGAGCTACTGCAAATAATCAAGTCAAAGGATGTCCTCTGATAATGATACACAACAGACACGAGGATGGCTATCACGTAATATCAGGAATGAGAGCATTTATTGAGAAAAAACCTGCCAATTTTCAGAACATCTGGTATTTTGGAGATAAAAAGCATTTGACATTTTGGGTATGGGTTCGTCCACTGTTGGCGAACTATGCTCGTCCACTGTTGGCGAACTATGCTCGCCCACTGTTGGCGAACTATACTCGTCCACTGTTGGCGAACTATGCAGGCTTCGAAAGTATGGCTCTGGCAACAGCAGATCATTTCCCGATCGCTTTGGAAAGATATATCCGTGATATGTTCGCTTTTATTAAAAAAGAAATACAAAGTTACAAAGCTATTTCAACCATATAAACAATTTGCACCATGACATCAAATTCTGCATGACGAGGGAAGAATGTGCAACCCTAGCTTTTTTAGATTTTATGGTAAAGAGGAAACACGATTGCAACATTTCGCTCAATAGCTACAGGAAATCAATACATGTGGACAAGTGCCTAAACTACACATCACATGATCCACGCTGCTTGCAACAGTGTAATCACCACTCAATACAAAAGGACAATTAAACCATGACATCAACCATCCTCCTGTTCCTGCGAGATCCTCCATCGATATACTGTGCCATCAAAGATGAAGGGGAAAATACAAGATAAAAGTCCTGCTGGAGAATATAAACATGGAGAGAGATATTATGAGAAGCTTAAGGAGAAGTTTTGTAATAATCCTTTGTTCGGCCCTGTGTGATATCCATAGCCAATCTCAATACCTAGACAATCTTTCTTTTCAACCGACACATATCTAACTTAACGGTTTCCAGTTTTTTCTGGTTTCTGTTGCTTTATCACATATATCAGTAACTTTAGTTAAGGGATTTGTAAACCTATTGCTACATGCTGCCACAAAGTAAGACCTTCACAATCTATTGAGCCTCGTTTGCAATTTCTTGCTTCCTATTTTCTAACTCTTACTTACACTGTAATATACATGAATAGCGGATGCGAGTAATTCATATCAATTTCTCGCTAATTTATTTATTGTTTATTGTAGGCACATGTTTATCCATTGGGTTAAGTTTTTCCAAACATTGCTTCAGTCTTTTAACGTGGCTACTAGATTTATTTCAAACATGCCAGGAACGGTTTGATGGGCGATAGCATACTATTCTCCTTTCCTTTCCCCCTCCCCCTTGCTGCCTTTATCTTGTTCCATAGATTTGCAAATGTATCAGGTTATTGATCGAGGTCTTTACAAAGAGGCTACATGTAGTAAACCACGACTTTAAATCGCTTAAATACGTAAGCTCAGATAATTTGTCCCATCATCTCAAAAACGGGAGATCTTTTGAAGCAACAGGAGAAGGGGAACTACCTTCTAGAAACATAGTAAGGGACGCAAGCCCTAAGTTACCCTTAATTTTGTAGTTAGCTTGTTCTGTGGCTTATTTTGCTTATTTAGGGCAGTTCTAGTTAACAGCCCACTGCTTGCCAGCCATCTTGGAAATGGCCACCCTCTCATGACGGGGTCTTCCAGTTCAATACGGGAGATGTAGACGCATTTTACAAATGTGGTATCATAAGCAAAAAAGTAACCGAGGTCCTAGAAAATCTGAAGGATGCTTTCGACCATTTGATTTTAAACACCACATTCAGATAATGGTAACTGATTATTTTATCACATGTCAAAGACTGTTTAAAATTGATTTCTGTTAACCGTGATCATGTAGGGGTAATTGTGTCAATAGGTGGCACCATCTACCAGAAAGTGTTGTAGGGTGTGCATGGCTGTAAAATCCTCTCGCTATATGTGGAGTAACCATTTTTAAACTCCAGCCCTCAAACCGATTTCATCCGACCGGTTAAATGCTTGAACCTCAAAAATCTTCTTCATACATTTAAGTTTTTAATTTTTAAGAGATGTAAACATTGTCTGAAAGATAAATGGCTTACTAGTGAGTGGAGAACAATTGATCACTAACTTCATGTGATTGCAACATGGAAAACTGTGCTATCTGGGCTCCTGTCTCTGGCTAGTTTTTGTCGTGTTGTCATCAGTAATTCTATTCTGTCTGACGTTGCATTTGCCATAATGTACATTTCTTTGTCTTCACTAATCATGGTCTATGGTCAACTAATACATGTTGAAGTCTTGTTAATTATTTTTCTTGCCATCTCTTCCATCGGATGTCAAAAGGAAATATGTCTCGGAAATAAGAAAGAGACAGCTGATTATGAAAATAGAAAATTTCCTTGAAACTTGTACTGGTTAGAAAAACTAAACTGTCAGGATTCTAAAGGTTTGCAAAAGGGAGGAACGACCATGATTCGCTCATTTTTGATGGATAATCAGGATGCAAAGATGGCATTTTACAAAGATGGCTAGACACTCGATAAGAATACGAAGCCGCACTGAGATATCGAGATAGTGGAGACATGCATGATATATATCGTAGAGGAGATATACCAGATAAGACAAAGACAGAGGAAAGGGTTCTGATGGAAGACAGCGTCCTCCAGGCAAATTACACGGCTCCAATAATATGTGAAAAATCAGCCGAAGTGGACTATGGCAATTATTGAAAGATACATCACTTGTTCTTATATAAGTTTACCAATGCTATTATTCAAGTTGCGTGCTATTTATACATCATGACATGGGAATAGTGCAGATGAGGTGTATTCTTTTACATTTTTTATGATAATTTTAATGGAATTTTAAGTTTGAAACATGTTGTCAGTTTTGACAACATTGGCAACAAATTCGATCCCGTGTTGGAGTAAATTTCTATTATATTTGGATGATTTTAAGGGAATATACATACTAAATCATATATAGGTCAGAACTATTAACGTATGAGGTTCGTCAGACATGTATGCACTAACCATGCCATGTACAGATAAAAGAAGTAGAGTATGTTGTAATCAAAGTGAGTAGGTCGTACATGATGATGATACAAACTCGACATATCATGATAGGCAACTAATTCTATTTTACTTTCATTTTGTTATTCTTCATTGGAATGGAGATTTCCATGACGACTTTTCTACTACATACTATGAAGGGAAGGAAAACTGGCCTAGATAGCTACTTGGGTGAAATCTTCTATGAGCAATATGGAGCTTGACAAGGCAAAGTTAACATTAGTTACCACAGATGGGGCACCTGCGATTTAGGGTTTTTGTCAAAAGGATAAAAGACGGATATCCAAATATTCTCTATTACCACTGCAGCATATACCAGAGTATCCTCAGTTCCAGAGATATTTTTTTTATTTTTTTTTTTTATTGATCAGTACAAGGACTGTGAGATTATAATTATGAAATTGGTCAAATACCTCCGTCCAACCTTGTCCGTATCCCTACCTTGAATTAAAAGTAGTAGCATTCAATAGTAACGTACACCAGCTTTAGTCATGGAACGATGGATTCACCCGTCGTATCGACGTATAAGAGCTCAACTGCTCGATCAGCTGAGCAACCTACTCTGTGAATTAAAGTGAGGTCACTTGTACATTTTACGTGTTCTTCTAGCATGTTTTGCTAGGCTGTTCAAGCACAGGTGCAATCCATCCGACGAGCTTCTTGAGTTTTCGTCTTCCCAATTTCCCTCACATGGACTGGATGGGCCCGTGACTATGTTAAAGAGCAGTTGTGAAAGCTTCCAAGAGCTAGGATCGAACCCGGTCGGTGGTCTTCCAAGCAAGCTGAAAGACCACACGATCACACGCTCCATTATGTGATTGCAATTATGAAATTGGTCACATAGCTCAGTTCAACCTCGTGAATACGCCACCTTAAATTAAAGGTAGTTGCATTAATATGTAACGTGCACAAGCTTTAGCCAGGTTATGGCAGATACATACACACTTAAAACAATCACTTGAAGTACACCCATCAACAAAAAAGCAGTTAAAGTCAATTCATTCCTTCTGAAACCTGAGAGAATAAAAACTGTAGCATTCATGGTAGTTTTTGCAAAGCATCTGAATCATGTTATATAAATATAGAAAATTCTGACTATTAAAGTTTGGTCCATTAAAAGCAATACTCGTCAGCTACATAACCTATCCACTATCTTTCGCAAAGACCTGCACTTTACTCGTTGACGTACTACGTTTGGTTCAAACTGGTAATTTGTGGAAAGCAGTCCTACCTAATTTCTGGAGTAAAATTCTATGAAAATTTCTTAAAAATAGAAGAGCAGCACATTTTAAATTGTGGAAAAGTTTTAGAAAAATGAAAATATGTCACCAACGTGATTTGAGCACATGATACACATATTCTTCAGTGTTCTCTACAAATTGAACTAACTGAATAATATATTCTGTTTCGCTACTCACTGCATTAAATGCCAATCATCTACCGGTTGGTGGGCACGCATATGTAATTTTAGAGCCCAGCCTCCTTGTGCTATGTAGCTTGGCCATAGAAGGGCTGCCATCAGACAAAGCTATTTTTCAAATCCAATTAAAATTGAGTATAGCCACTAAATGAGAGTGAGATATAAGTTTTCTTACAAAACTTTTAATTTCAAATCTTCTCTTCTCGGTAATAACAAGAAGCATATTTCTGTCTGATAGCAGGATATCTCCTGCTAACACAAATTTAAGTTCTTTTTCCATGTAATAAATCGGTACCACTACCCAATTTTCGTGGAAGAGAAAAGTCGTTATGGTTTACAAAAAAGCGATATATTAAGCACATTTCAGTTAAAACTAGCTTCAACGTTTCATTTTTTGCATGTAAAATATGATTCCCATTATATTTTTGAAGACCTGATGTTCTAATATTGTTAACCAAGTGAGTCGGGTTCCTTTTGCCACGACCGAATAAACACTGCAATAGCAAGCAATTTAGAAGAGAGAGACATTTAGTTTATCAGTAACCTTTGTTCCTACTAAGAATTGCTTCAAGACTTCATTCAAAAATCGACTTTGAAGTTTCAGTTATAATCTGAGCGTAACTGCTTGGATTTTCTCTTCTTTATCGTAATCCCCTGAGTGCTTCCTTTAGCAATGTCGTTATTAGCAAATAAATTCATTTTTCCACATCGGATTATGTTTTGAGGTTTGTTTTATGTAAATGAAACATCACTTCCAGTGAGAAATCCTCTCTGAAGCGTTGCAGGAGGGTCTTCTTTTGCAAGCCACTAATCGTTAATAAACGATGTAACCATGAAAACATAATTGATGAAATTTTGTCATCTTAGCAGAAAAATATCCTTACTTAAGCACGCTAGTTCGGGCTTTCTTATAGTATACACACCTTTTAGTCGTTAAAGGGTGTA